>VMOF01000111.1:49153217-49251076 GCA_011764245.1 Trialeurodes vaporariorum
AAAGTTTTGAAAACAAAAAACAAACACAAAAAAAAGCCTTTGACTCAGCTCCTTATAGATACATGTGATCTAAATTGATTTTTTTCATCATTTCTCACCAAATAAGCTCAATTGGACAGCACTTGTCACAAAAGAACCTAGTGACATTTTTGATAAAATTGAGTTATTGATTGATAGAGCTAGCAATACTGAAACTCGATGCAACAAGTGCTTCTTCTAATAACAACTATTTCCCGTCAAAATTCCAGGTAAAAGTGAGCTGGTGAGCCTCATTGATGTCATTGTCCATATGATGAAATAAAATGAGAACTTGGTTCTTTTTTCTGATTAGGTTAAACCTTAATCCGAGTCACGTAAGGAACCAACTCCGACTTGGTTCCTTTTATAGAATTGGGAATGAACTTAAGTCCGGATTAACGGATTTTAAGATAATCAACAGTGTAAACCAACTCTGCCGTTTGGTTTCTCTTAGAGATTCGTTTTTAGTGATTTTGCCAAAAAAAAAAGAAGAAAGGAACCAAGTCACTTTAAACACTAAAAGTTAAGTACCTTTCCTGCATAGAAAATTCCACTTTTCCGGTGTTGAAATGCAGAAACATAACACGGTAGATGAATGTAATCAAAACGTAAGTAATTCCAAGTTTTTTGTTTAAATGCTAGCTCTTCAACTTTGGACTCAATTTTCTCGAGATCAGCTCCATGTCACCTGGTTCCTTTTTGATGAATGCTGTCTAATCATTATCATTGCTAGCAAAAACATTAAAGCTGTTCAGACCTTAGTGGCACGCTTTTCCAACACCTGCGTGTTGGAATTTTCCCTGCTTGTTTTTTTTTGTAGCTATCTTTAAGATGGTCTAATTTTATTTATTTATTTATTTATTTAAATTTTTTTACATAAGAGCCATTAGCTTGAAATACACGCCAGGAAAAAGAATAAGAAAAAAAATAAACAGATAAGTACATAATAATAATGATGGTTCTTAAAATTAAATTAAGTTTTAAGTATTAGCCCAAAACACCTCCGCACTGTAAAGGGCTTTGTTAATAAGAAATAGTCTTAACTGTCCAAAAAAATTATCAAACTCCTCATTTTTAAATAAAAGTTTAAGCTCCTTAGGAATTGAATTAAAAATTTGAACAGCTGAGACTGGAACAGATACTCTTGAGGCTTCCAATCTAAATTTGGGTGTGTCAAGGTTAACATGCCTGCTTTTATAAGCTGATTATACAGGGTGGTCCAGTTATTCCCGGCATAAATTTCAGAGGTCATTCGGGAGGTCTATACGAACAAAAAAGTTCCTATGAACCATAGTCCGAAAATGCTTCGTTTTCGAGTTATGAAAGCTCAAATTTGCGCGAAAAGTATTGTACGCATAAGAGAAAAAAAAATATTCTGAGCAGCAGAGGGGGAAATAAGAAAAATCAGAGTACAGGTTTTGTTCTACTAAACAAGAGCTACAAAAAACGTTGCCTGACTTTTTTCCCAAAAACGCGTTCCAAAGGGCCTACGCCGTAGGTTGTCTCTTATTTTTGAAATTTTCGAAAAGTTAACCTCCAGTTCTCTCAAACCGTGCTATGAGGCATAAAAATCAAAAATTTTTGTCGGAAAAAAAAAATTAGAATTTTTTTAGAGGTCTCTCAAGCGGCATAAAGGGCGTAAGTGCAAAATTTGCAACTACAGCAATAGTATAGTCGATTTTTTATGGAAAATGCAATAATGCTGTCCTTTGGGGCGAAAATTTCGTCCGTTTGACCGTATCTTGAAGCGTTTAGCGGGAAAATGTTAATTAGAGAGGGCGCAATTGCAAGTTTGCGCGCGAATTATATTTTGGGAGCTTTCCCTAAAGTTTTCAAAAAAAACTTTTAATTTCAAATAAAATAAAACATAGTTTTTAATAAGCGAATTAATAAAAATATATAATGAATTGAGATAAAGAAAAAAAACAGGAAAAACAAATAATAACAATTGAACAATTGAACAATGGAACAATTGGAGATCGCGATGATCAGCAAAAATTAAGGTAAAGTAACTTTAAAAGTTTTACAGGAATATGATCGAAATGATCAGCAAAAATAAGGAATGAATATAAAGGAGCCCAATGCTCAGAGGGAGAGACTTCGATCAGTGTCAAAAAGAATCTGACGGTGATGAGCAGGTCTAGCTTCGTGGACGAAGCTAGATTTGGTGGGTGGATTAATTTTATAGCCCAGATTTGATATCTGGACTTTTATGACTTTTTCTATACTTCTATTTGAGTAATTTACATAACTCGCGCGAGGAGCTTAGCGGCGGCGCGCGGCCGGGTCAGCACGTTGAACGATCGTCGCGTGCGCAGTTGGTAGGCAGATTGATAATGGGTATTCTCTACATACGTGCAAAGGCGTATTGTGCGCTCTTTCTCACCTTATTTAGAAAATATGTGTGTCAAATTATTAACTGGATACAATGGACACAGAAACAGAAAAATGCAATTTTAGTGGTAATCGTTGCCTTGTTCTGCATTTCAAAATGAACAAATAAATAAATTAATACAGTCGTCAAAAAAACATAAAATCTCTTGAACTAAAACGACTAAGGTAAACGCCCCAGTAGCCGACACCCCTGAAATGTACCAGTACCAGACACCCGCTTTTCACTATGTGAAAAATATTAGTTTAGCGGCAATTTTGGTGTTTTGCGTATTGATTTCGAATGTTTCACAGTTGAGGTCTCAGAAAAAACCACACAAAACACCAGTATTGCCACCCAACTAGTACTTTTTACGGTGTGAAAAATGGGTGTCGGGTACTACTGCAAGTCGGCTACCGGGGGCTTCACCTTAGAATAAACTAAATTGTCGCACAACTAAAAAGGTTTGAAAAAAGAAAGTTTAGCATTATAATTTTTTCAAGTCATGGACGGAAATTTTTCGGGACCGTTTCCCTACATTTTTAGTGAAATGGGTTGCTACTTTCCAGTAAATCCTGAAAATCTTCTTCTTTGGTCGTTATACTTTTTACTTTCTCGCTCTAATGAAATTAGAAAAATTAAGAAAGTATTGCAACGGACGCCACAGACATTTTATGCATTTACCTCAAACTACATATATTTAAGAAATACTAAAATGTCATGGATAAATGTTCTTTAGGATAGTATTAGGCATGATGAGAGCCAATTATTTCATAATTATCATGATTGACTTACAAGGGGAGGCTCAGAAGTCGCCGCCTCCCATTTTGAAAACAATTGCACGAAAATGTAGCTAAAGTAAAACTATTAGACCCGTGTTTCTCACTTTTTGCCAATGTGCCTTCCTAAAGCGTCAGGAATTTTTTGAAAGTTGTCGAAATACACATAAATATTAGAACGCTCTCCGCTCGGGTTTTTACGTGAATTTCGGCAACTTTCAAAAAATTCCTGACGCTTTAAGAAGGCCCATTGGCAAAAAGTGAGAAACACGGGTCTAATAGTTAGCTACATTTTCGTGCAATGGTTTTAAAAATCGGAGGCGGCAATTTCTGAGCCTCCCCTTGTTAGTCGCAGCGTGCCAAGTATCGAAACAAAATGCACCCAAAATCTCTGCACCATTGCAACACTTTCTCAATTTTTCTAATTTCATTAGAGCGAGAAAGTAAACAAGCAGGGAAAATTCCAACACGCAGGTGTTGGAAAAGCGTGCCACTAAAGTCTGAACAGCTTTAATGCTTTTGCTAGCAATGATAATTCATCAAAGAGGAACCACTTGACATGGAGCTGATCTCGAGAAAATTGAGACCAAAGTTGAAGAGCTAGCATTTAAACAAAAAACTCGGAATTACTTACGTTTTGATTTCATTCAACTACCGTGTTATGTTTTTGCATTTCAACACCGGAAAGAAGGAATTTCCTATGCAGGAAAGGTACCTACTTAATTTTTAGCGTTTAAAGTGACTTGGTTCCTTTCTTCTTTTTGTTTGGCATAATCACGAAAACCGAATCTCTAAGAGATACCAAACGGCAGAGTTGGTTTACACTGTTGATATTTTAAAATCCGTTAATCCGGACTTAAGTCCGTTCCCAATTCTATAAAAGGAACCAAGTCGGAGTTGGTTCCTAACGTGACTCGGATTAAGGTTTAAGAAAAAGGAACCAAGTTCTCATTTAATTTCATCATATAGACAATGACTTCAATGAGGCTCACCAGCTCACTTTTACCTGGAATTTTGACGGGAAATTGTTGTTATTAGAAGAAGCACTTGTTGCT
This sequence comes from Trialeurodes vaporariorum, assembly GCA_011764245.1. NCBI lineage: Eukaryota > Metazoa > Arthropoda > Insecta > Hemiptera > Aleyrodidae > Trialeurodes > Trialeurodes vaporariorum. The sequence continues at coordinate 49,157,441 of VMOF01000111.1, forward strand.
TCGAGATTCAGTATTGCTAGGTCTATCAATCAATAACTCAATTTTATCAAAGATGTCACTCAGTTCTTTTGTGAGAAGTGCTGACCAATTGAGCTTGTTTGGTGAGAAATTATGAAAAAAATAAATTTAGATCAGATGTATCTATAAGGAGATGAGTCAAAGGCGTTGTTTTTTTGTGTTTGTTTTTTGTTTTTTGTTTTCAAAACTTTGGAGGGCTTTAGCTCAGAAGAGAAACATCTGTAGCACTTATTCATGTAGAAAAATAAAGCCTTATATAGGTACATGTTCACCCCAAAAATACACTCCATAAGTTTGGCACTTAAGTTTTGCAACACCCTATATTCTTGATATTTTGCTCCCCGCCACCCTTCACAGAACACAACATCTTGACCATGCAAATTTTTAAAATCACAGTTTGACTGTAGAGATATTTTCTTCCCCCCCCCCTTCTAACGAAAAAGGGGAAAATGGATCGCCTGTCTTTGATGTTCGTCGTATGCGCGTGCACAGATTGTTCGGCTTTACGACTGCCATTTTGGTTTTCTTTATAATGCGTTTTGTGGGTTTATGAATGGCTTTTATGACTATTTGATGCCGCCAATGTAATTTTCAGGCGATTTTACATAAAAATCAAAACTCTATAGCGCTGTAGCAAAAGTTTGCAACAAACCTATTGAAAGCTGAAAAAAGAAAATTATTTGATAAGGCTCGATCTTTTTTACCCACATAAAGTATAGACAATAGATTATTTCTAAATCCCTCCACCTTTTAAACAGCTTGTTCAGGGATCAAAAATGAGGTTGCGTTCTTTTGAAGTCAAAAAGCGTCATTTTCGGAAAAACCGTGATTCTAAATAATAAACAGTTTTTTTTTCTTCTTTTTTTCCATTTTAGGTGCTGTCAGCACTTATTGCGATTGTCACGATGTAGATATGTAAGATACATAAATGGAACACTTGCGAATTCATGAAAAAATAATCCTTTAATATACAGAACTAACAATTTCAGGTGCCCTTTACACGTCAAGCATTCTAGGGGTATAGATTAGTAGGTGTGGAGGTTTAAGGCGTTTGTGGATTTTAATGGGTCTGTTACAAACTTTTGCTACAACGATAAATAGTGTTTCATCGTAGGTAAAATCGCGTGAAAAGTCCATGGGTGGCATCAGAAAGTCTTGAAATGCGATAATAAACTCACAAGAGATGTTTAATGAAATGCAAGATGGCGGTAAAGTATCGAGCAGTCCGTATGCATGCACCTTTAACATCCAAGAATTGCCAACGTTGACAACCTCAAAGCGTCAGAGGTTACGTGTTTATTTACATTGTGATTGGGTGTGATCGATATTGTGAGGTTGGCTATCCTTGGATGTTCGTGGTGCATACATACAGGTTGCTCGATATTTTACCGCCAACTTGGAGTTCATTAAACGTCTCTTGTGAGTTTATTATCGCATTTCATGACTTTCTGATGCCACCAATGGACTTTTCACGCGATTTTACATGATACAGAACACTCTATAGCGCTGGAGCAAAAGTCTGCAACAGACCCATTCCCCCTCCCCCATTTATTTTGTTGAAAAGTATCGAAAGTTTACAGTCAAAACTAAGCCATTATTCATTACAACTGATTGTAATATTATTTTTTTTTTCTGTTGCCATCGGTCGATATCATTTTTCGTGTTGGAGAAGCAAAGTTCCATATGGACCTATAATTTCCAAAATTTGAAGAAGCTTCCAGTAAAAAATACTGTACACGCGAGAAACTTTTTAGGATAGGTAAATAAGTTATTCCAGAGTCAATTCCATAGCCGCAGCAAGGAGGCTGTCCAGGGGTGGAAGACACGTGACAGCCCCTCTCACTTTTTAGAGCTATTAATGCGAATTTTACCCCCGTCCCTTTGTTCTGGATTTTAATAACTTTTTTTTCGCAACAAAACGCCCAAAATTTCCTCAAAAATCCCTTGATTGCATAGACGCTCATAAAGGGGTTTTCAATTTGCCGATCCCCCAGAATTTCAAATGTTTCCAATGACCAAGACCTGTTTAGTGAGACGTCATGAAAAAAATTGGCTCCAAAAAAAGGCTCCGCCTCACTCGCGCTCTCGTGGGTTTACCCATATGAAACACGATCCAAATTTTCAAATACAAGTGCTAGTAAACAACATGTTCTTTGCACCAGTTGTGTTTATCACACCATTGGGTTCCACGTCCCTTATAAAAATTTCTGATTGTTTCAATGAATTTTCCGATAGGATATATATTCCCGCGCTTTTTTTCCCATAGAAATAATCGAAATTCCATAGAGACAATCGGAATTCGTGTAGATTCAAGCGCGCTGACTATAGCAACGACAGGTTTCATGATTGAAATAAGGCGAAATCATCTATGGCTCTATTCTTACAGTTTTAACAGCCACTTTTTTCTCAGTGATAAAATATGAGCCCGCTGTATTACAAACTTTTTGAAACATCGCGCATCAATGCACAATCACAGTTATATCGAAGAAAGTCCTATGTTTTGTCCTTGTCACACTCACAGTTTCTTATGAGCACAAAATTCTAGGATATAGGCTCATCAGCACCATCACGACATGTGTTATACCTCGAGAAATAGCTTCGATACGAAGAGAAGAATGAATGATTGAGTGTCATGGCGGTGATACTCCCATAAGAGACCGTGAGTAAGACGAGGACAAAACGTAGAACATCTTTCGGTATAACTGTGATTGTAAATTCGCTTGATTGTAAATTCGCTTGCGATCTTTTAGGAATTATGTTAGAGTGAAAAGATACTTTAAAATACGTGGAATCTAATGGTGCAATAAAATTTGAGAAAACTGTTCTTTAACTAGCATGAATTTGCGTTCGAAAATTTGGATCTGATTTCTTATAGGTAAATCAACGAGAGTGAGAGATAGAGCATTTGTTTGGAACCAATTCTGATCGTGACGTCATCACTAAACAGGTCTACTTAAGGATATGAACGAGTCCCTCTCTTTTCTATTCCACGCCCGCTCTTTATCAATACCTCGCCGTCACTTCTCTCCGAAACCCTCGTCAAACAGATTTTGACACATTTACGACCGCTTAATGCACCGTGAAGAAATCTTGTGACCGGTGGAGCCCAAAGGCGAGGGGCAAAGAGGGTTCCTGCGGGAGATGTTTCCACCCCCCTCCTGCCTTTGAATTTTGACTCATAGGTTGGCACAAATGACTTAGGTTGCTGGACCTGTATGGAATTCTCGTTCAAAGGAATTCGACTTTGACGCTTAATAACTTATTGAAATTAACAGGAATACCAAAACTTTTACAATTTTAAGAAAATAGACGCCGAGACCTCCTGGATTGCAGCAATAAATTAACAATTAATGAAACCAGTTTTATGAAAACACATTTTTAATTTTTCAAACCTTTCCCGCCAAGGTTTTGCCATAAGCAAAGCATGCAACCTATATATTAGATATGAAAATGAAAACAAAAAGCGTACCGTATATATACGGCATGCTTAAAAGTATAACGACCAAAGAAGAAGATTTTCAGGATTTACTGGAAAGTAGCAACCCATTTCACTAAAAATGTAGGGAAACGGTCCCGAAAAATTTCCGTCCATGACTTGAAAAAATTATAATGCTAAACTTTCTTTTTTCAAACCTTTTTAGTTGTGCGACAATTTAGTTTATTCTAAGGTGAAGCCCCCGGTAGCCGACTTGCAGTAGTACCCGACACCCATTTTTCACACCGTAAAAAGTACTAGTTGGGTGGCAATACTGGTGTTTTGTGTGGTTTTTTCTGAGACCTCAACTGTGAAACATTCGAAATCAATACGCAAAACACCAAAATTGCCGCTAAACTAATATTTTTCACATAGTGAAAAGCGGGTGTCTGGTACTGGTACATTTCAGGGGTGTCGGCTACTGGGGCGTTTACCTTAGTCGTTTTAGTTCAAGAGATTTTATGTTTTTTTGACGACTGTATTAATTTATTTATTTGTTCATTTTGAAATGCAGAACAAGGCAACGATTACCACTAAAATTGCATTTTTCTGTTTCTGTGTCCATTGTATCCAGTTAATAATTTGACACACATATTTTCTAAATAAGGTGAGAAAGAGCGCACAATACGCCTTTGCACGTATGTAGAGAATACCCATTATCAATCTGCCTACCAACTGCGCACGCGACGATCGTTCAACGTGCTGACCCGGCCGCGCGCCGCCGCTAAGCTCCTCGCGCGCGCAAACTTGCAATTGCGCCCTCTCTAATTGACATTTTCCCGCTAAACGCTTCAAGATACGGTCAAACGGACGAAATTTTCGCCCTAAAGGACAGCATTATTGCATTTTCCATAAAAAAATCGATTATACTATTGCTGTAGTTGCAAATTTTGCACTTACGCCCTTTATGCCGCTTGAGAGACCTCTAAAAAAATTCTAATTTTTTTTTCCGACAAAAATTTTTGATTTTTATGCCTCATAGCACGGTTTGAGAGAACTGGAGGTTAACTTTTCGAAAATTTCAAAAATAAGAGACACCGTAGGCCCTACGGCCGATAGAAAAAATTACCGTATGACCGTACGCGGCAGAAAAGTAGAAAACAAGTATGTTACGGTCAAAACCAATTGTGGAAAACACTAAAATAAGACTAAGCAAACTCTTAGCTTTCATTTGAGTTATTATTTGATCCATTTCGAGTGCGAAATATCGGAATGGCAGCGGTTTTAAGAAAAAAGTCGGCGCGCGATTTTGAGTGCAGAGCTGACAATCAATGAGTGTTCCCTGCTACAACGGCATGTGCGGTAAATCTTTGCCCACCTCTCTAACTCAAGCGGAGGTCGTCTGGTTAGCGTCGCTTGCTACGGTAGTCCGAATCATCCTCGGGCGTGGGTTTGATCCTGACCCATACCGGCTTAATTTTTAACAGCCTCTTCAAGTCCCGTCGCATCGCGACGATGATATATTTTGCTCGACAAATGTTGCAAATCCTCATTGCGGAACACCGCAAAGGCACAGAGCTTCAGCGTGCCGACATGCCTTTTGTCTCCTAACTTCATTAAAAATGTTAACATTAACAATCGATTACGAGTATCGATTATCTTACATAATGTTTAATTGGAGAAAAATCCAATGTTGCCGAAACTACTTCGAATACGTTGATTTAAAATGAGCCGAAGCCGAAAAATTATGCTTCGAAAAAGGGGGGGGTGGCGGCTAAAAGTGGTCCGGTTTCTCATTCATATTTTTTCTAATGATTAGAATCTTTCAATCAATCAAGGGGGGGGGGGTCCCCTTTTTCGAAGCATAATTTTTCGGCTTCGGCTCATTTTAAATCAACGTATTCGAAGTAGTTTCGGCAACATTGGATTTTTCTCCAATTAAACATTATGTAAGATAATCGATACTCGTAATCGATTGTTAATGTTAACATTTTTAATGAAGTTAGGAGACAAAAGGCATGTCGGCACGCTGAAGCTCTGTGCCTTTGCGGTGTTCCGCAATGAGGATTTGCAACATTTATCGAGCAAAATATATCAACGTCGCGATGCGACGGGACTTGAAGAGGCTGTTAAAAATTAAGCCGGTATGGGTCAGGATCGAACCCACGCCCGAGGATGATTTGGACTACCGTAGCAAGCGACGCTAACCAGACGACCTCCGCTTGAGTTAGAGAGGAGGGCCAAGATTTACCGCACATGCCGTTGTAGCAGGGAACACTCATTGATTGTCAGCTCTGCACTCAAAATCGCGCACCGACTTTTTTCTTAAAACCGCTGCCATTCCGATATTTCGCACTCGAAATGGATCAAATAATAGCTCAAATGAAAGCTAAGAGTTTGCTTAATCATATTTTAGTGTTTTCCAGAATTGGTTTTGACCGTAACACACTAGTTTTCTACTTTTCTGCCGCGTACGGTCATACGGTAATTTTGTGGATCGGCCGTAGGTCCTTTGGAACGCGTTGTTCGAGCCACAGCGGCAACAGCGCCCGACTAGGCGACGCGCGCGACTGATACCACATTGGACGACCGCGACGCGACCGACGCCGCACTATGTGGTATTTGACCAAAAAAGCTGGCAAGAACTCAAAAAAAAAAAAGTCACTATTGGGAAAAAGTGTTGTGATATTCGGAATCTACATAGATTTTTACATTAGAAACTTGTATTTAGCGGGTCTAAACTAGATTAATTCACCTAGAATCCACCAGGGGAAAAATCAGTTTTACCACCATTAAATTTAGCCTCAGCACGAGACTATGATCAAAGTAAAAAAAAGTGTTTCAAATAAAGTCAGAACAAAATTTGTGTACATGGATCGTCTTCCTGAAGGTATTTACGATCAGTTTATGCCTGTTTTATCCAATTTTAATTTGAATTTGATATTTTTTTGCTATTTCAAAGTTTTTAGCTAAAAACGTAAATTTTCCGATTTTCAAGAGAACTTAAGTTCAATTATCCTGCCACATCCCGCGGGTATATATATGAGAAATGGTAGTCTTTAGTGCGTACTAATAGGCCTTGAAGTCAGAAGTTGCGGAAAAATGCGGCTTTTCCGGGAAAATTAGTTCGAATTTTGCGTTTTTGCACGAAATTCTCGTTTTTACGTGTTGTAAGGGCTACATCGTTACAAGAGTGAAATTTGGCAACACCGTCCAAATGACTTGAAACTCAGTATTCAAGGGTACTTTTTAACGCTGAATTCATATTTTGCATCAGTTTTTCAAAATTCGAAAATCCAAGATGGCTGCCGACCGATTAGCCAAAAAATTTGTCGGCGGCCATCTTGGATTTTCAAATTTTGAAAAACTGATGTGAAATTTGAATTCAGCGTTAAAAAGTACCCCCTAATACCAAATTTCAAGTTATTTGGACAGTAGAAACAGTTTATGCCAACTTTTTCGGTCAAATACCACATAGTGCGCCGCGCCGAGTGGTCGCGACGCGCAAGGTGCTTCGCCGCGCTCTCAATAGAGGCCGCAGCACGTCGTGTGACTGCAGGAAAAGTACTATTTATTTTGTTGTAAATGTTCCAGACTAGGTCATTCTATTTTAATTTCAGTATTGAAAAGGAGCACCCTTTCTTTTATTTGATCATCATTACTATCATTATAACAAGCATAATTTAATTTTTTATTTAATGAAACTAACCGTCACTTCCGCTAATGCAACGCGAATCGTGGTTTAAGACCCCCCTTTTCACCATGTCTAGAGCTACATAGAGTTTAGCATTCAATATAGCGACTCAGCAATCGTTATTTGCATCTCATCAGTCCAGCTTTTGATGATAGACACAGTTTTCAACCCGTGTATCCTTCTCGCCATCAAAGTCGATAGACAACGTCAGTTGTAGTCCAATAAAACGGTAAGACGAAGTTTCGAGATAAATGTCATTTTTTTTGTGAGATCCCTCTCCCTGCGAAGAGGCGCATAGAGGAAGCCGGTCCCCTCCGCGGAGTGGGACTTGGGTTTATTTCAAATACACGCGTGTTTGGGAAAAAAGTCAAGAAACGTTTTTTGTAGCTCTTGTTTAGTAGAACAAAACCTGTACTCTGAATTTTCTTATTTCCCCCTCTGCTGCTCAGAATATTTTTTTTTCTCTTTTGCGTACAATACTTTTCGCGCAACTTTGAGCTTTCATAACTTTAAAACGAAGCATTTTCGGACTATGGTTCATAGGAACTTTTTTGTTTGTATAGATCTCCCGAATGACCTCTGAAATTTATGCCGGAAAGAACTGGACCACCCTGTAGATTGCAAATTTTAAAATCTCAAAACAATACAATGAATTAGGGTTAATAGTTTATGCTCGATAAAAAAAGGTTTAAAATGGTGGTTTACACGTAAATTGAAGATAGTCCGAATAATTTTCTTTTGGAGCACAAACAGCTTGGAAGCCGCAGGACTTCGACCCCATAAAATAATACCATAACTTAATCTAGACATGATGTTGGCATGATAGAACATTAAAACACATTTATTACTCGTAACCTTTGTCAGATTTCTAATGGCCCAATAATAGCAAGGAATTTGCTTGGCGACTGAGCTGATGTGAGTTTTACAATTTAGATGCGAGTCAATGAATATGCCCAGATATGAAGCAAGATTTTGAGAAGATTTTAAAAATCCTTGTGTTCTTGCCAAAATCTTTCCATTCTTGCTAAAATCTTTCTAAAATATTTCCAAAAAAAGTTTCTTGAGAAACTTTTCTAAAATGTTTTAAAATGGTTTTTTTTACGGTTTAAAAAAGATTTTTGTTAAAAGATTTCGCAAACATTTTAAAAAAGTTTGGAAAAATAGATTTTTTTAAATAAAGTTTTTTAAAATATTTCGAAAAACTTAAGAGACGCGACAATGGGTGCACAACTGCACCACTAGATGGCGCGCGCTCCCTCGCATACAAATATATTCATTTATTCCTTTTATTTATCATCGTTATTTACCTTTTTCTTTATTCTTTCTTTTCATGGGTCTTAAACGAATTTAGTTCCATCCATACATCTAATCAGATTAATAAAAATCTGCATATATCTACTACTCTAAAATTCCTCTCTAAAACTCAACTTCTCGCAAATTGAAACCATTTTCTTTCTAGTGGCATCCCATCTGGAGCCCCAGCCAGGTTAATCACCTTTCCATGTGATAAAGTTGATCGTGAGGAATCTACCTGTCGTACGGTTGTATCGAGGCATCCAACAAACCGTCTTAGCTTTTGGTTGCGAATCAGTCTTTCTTAAGACATGCTTAAGACTCGTCTCAACTTAAACCCTATAGTAGGCTTAAATTGAAAAGTGCAGACGCGCCTTCCCTGCACCTGTTCTCTGGCCCTCTTCTCCTTATTTGAATTATAAATCCTTTCTCCTTTTCATATTAATTAATCATTTATTTTGATTGATTTTGAAAATGATTCTAAAAGGATGGCGTTATTCGTCGGTACGGTACCGACGTCTAAGCCGTTATTCGTCGGTACGGTACCGACGTCTAAGCCGTTATTCGTCGGTACGGTACCGACGTCTAAGCCGTTATTCGTCGGTACGGTACCGACGTCTAAGCCGTTATTCGTCGGTACGGGAAAACTTTTTTCTACCGCTAACTGGATCAGGTTAGGTCGGTACTGGAGTGTATTTTTAAGAATTGCAAATTCAATAATGAACTTTTTTACAAGAAATGAGGGTACTTAATAAGGAATCGTTTTAAATGTACTCAAAACTGAATCATGAAAATTTCTTTGGTTTATTGAAATCACGTCAAATATAACAAGTAGGTATGCAAACATGCGAAAAAATACATACATGGTCAAATTAGAAAAAAGTTCATACAACAAGTAGGTAGGCATTCAAGTACAAAAAACATACATTGACAACATTTTTGAAAAAAACTTATTTAAAATCTAATGGCATACCAGCCGAACCATTATTCACAGTCGTTTAGCTCTTTTTCGTGTCGTGGGTCCACAATATTCGTTACGGTTGGCACTAGGGTTAGGGGTTGGGCTAGGGCTAGGGTTAGGCTCAGGGTTAGAGTAAAGGTCGGAATCAGGGTTGGAGTCAGAATCTAGTGGTGGTTCTTTGCGTTTATCGGCCGATGTCCTATTGAAGGAGCACAACTGCCGCTTCGGCCGCTTAGGTCGCCCTCGACTCACAAGTTTAGTTCGGAATTTTAAGTTTTGAAAATTTCACCTCACCAAAACGAATTGACCGTCTCAGTTAGCCGGAAAAAGCGCAAAATTTCCCTAGGTCTCGTGTGTTGACTGTGATAACGCGTGAGGTTGATAAATAGTAGAGTCAGTACACCGCGGTCACGCACTACGTTATCGCGGTTCCTTCTCATAATGACAAAGGATTACTATAGATGGCGTTAGCTTGTCGGTTTAGCGGTAGAAAAAAGGTTTCCGGTAAAGCCAAGTTAGCGGTAGAGAAAAGTTTCCCAATTTAGCCAAGTTAGCGGTAGAAAAAAGTTTTCCGGTACCGACGAATAACGGCTTAGACGTCGGTACGGTGTACCGACGAATAACGGCTTAGACGTCGGTACCGTACCGACAAATAACGGCTTAGACGTCGGTACCGTACCGACGAATAATCACTTCGATTCTAAAAACCTGTTTGAATGATTTTTTATTACAATTTTTAAAAGATTTTACAGCAAGATTTTGCAAATGTTATCAAAAACATTATCAAAATATTACAGAAAGATTTTAGTAAGAATTTAAAAATCTTTTTAAAATGTTAGCACCAATATTTTAAAAAGATTTTCGCGGCAAACAAATGGATGGAACATAGCAATATTTTTGAAAGATTTTTGAAAAATTATCTGCAAGAACTTGGCAAGATTTTAAAAATATTTTTAAAATCTTTCTTTCATATCTGGGTGCCTAAAAATGGTAGGTAGTCAAAAAATTGAACCCCACAATATTTCTGAATATTATTACAAGTTTCCTGGAGGAGAGTGGACAGTTTTGTAGTTGGAGAATAAATAATTAGTTTGGATTTGTCTTGATTTACAATCAAACCATTAGCTAAAAACCACGAGTAACATTGATTGTAAGCCAATACTACTTTCTCACCAATATTAGACCCATCAATTACAACGGAAGAATCATCAGCAAAGATGAAAGAAGAAAAATCAACATTACAAGGTAAATCATTGATAAATATGATAAACAAGAGAGGGCCTAATATTAATCCCTGAGGAATACCAATGGATAACAAGAGTTCCTCGGTAAAAACTGACCCCATGACAGATTTTAAACATACAGATTGATACCTATCACTAAGATATGATGACATGAGATTAATGGATGATTGTTGAGGCCGTAGAACCTAAGCTTATCTAAAAGTAACTGGTGGTTAACTAAGTCAAAGGCTTCTGACAGGTCGAAGTGGAGACTAATCACAGGAAATCTGGATTCAAAAGCTTGATATACATGATTTAGAAGTTTTTGCATAGCGTGGATTGTTGACTTGCCTCTTCTAAAGCCAAATTGGTTATCATTAAGAAGCTTTCTCGACTCAAAATAACTAACCAACTGTTTGTGAAGAATTTTTTCAGACACTTTAGCGATTGTTGGGATCAGAGAAATCGGTCTATAGTTTTTCATGAATCGTTTATCACCACTTTTAAATAAAGGGACGACTGTTGAAGTTTTTAAAAATCTGGGAAGATACCTTGCAATTGTTTAAGAACTTAAGTAGAATAGGACCAATACAAGAGAACTAATCGACAAGTAGAAAAGTTGGGAGGCAGCCATTTTGGTCATATTTGTTGGGTTTAAGGCTTTTGATGGTATAAAAAAGAGATGTTAGATCGATGGGCACCAAAGCAAAATCATTATCCAAGGCAGACTTATTCTTGGATAGAAAGGAAAGTGCTTTGTGGCGATCAATGGATGCAGAAAAGGAGTCAGAAATGTTAGCAAAATAAACGTTGAAAGCATCAGCCATATCCTTGGGTTATTAAGTTCTCTACCATCAAGATTAATAGACTCAATAAGAGGTTTGCTTCTACTGGTAGATTCGTGGTGAATAATATTCCAAGCAGTCTTGGATTTATTGGTGGATGACATAATCTTATTACTGTACAATTTTCGCTTGAACTTATAAATCTCTTTTTTTAGTTTTTTGTCGGCCCGGTTTCTAGCAGATTTTAGACACCTACGACCGGTCTCCTTAGAAAGGATGTGCAAATGTTGCAAATGGCTGCCGACCTCTATATACTCGGCCGCCATCTTGGATTTCACAATTCTTCAAATCTGACGGAAGAATTGAAATTTGCCTAAAATACCCCCAGATACCGATTTTCATTGAATTTTGTCGATAACATGCGGAGAAATGAGTTTTTTCGTCTTCGTCGCTGCCGCTGAGAACGCAAAAATAGCGATTTTTGACACTTTAAAAATTTTTAACTCAAAGACAACGAAAACGGACTTTAGCTCATTTTAACCGGAAAAGAAAGGGCTTTCTTACAGATAATTTATTGTTTTCCTCCGTGCGATCCCCATGTGAAAAAAATTCAAAAAACTAATTTTTTGGAATTTTTAAAATTTTGAAAATGCAATAACTCAACTAAAAATCAATATTTTTTCATTTTCATACACATCAAAAGATGGGTCTTTAAAAGGTCTTTCGTTTAAAAAAAGTTTGTTTTGATGTCTTCATTCGTTAAAAAGTTATGACCGAAAAACCGTTTTACCTTTGACCCCCCGCCCTCCCGGTTTTAAGAGGGCAAAAATAAAAAATAGGCCACCGTTAGACGCCCCGTGAATAGCTCTATCAGCTCTGAAAAAACGAAGGCAATCCATTTTCAGCCCATTCCTTATGGGCGATGAAACAACCTCTTTGTCACGAATAATGCCATTATAATAGTCACTTTCACAGCAAAAATCGTTTGAGCCAGCAAAAATCATTAAATTATTTGTATCATTGAGGCTATTGACAGTATGCGAAAGCGCGTCTTTGACTATGTGGAGGGGAGCTCCAGATTTTACATTACTGGCTATCACTGAAACAGTGAGTTGAGAACTTGTCTAAGCCTCCAAGCATTGACTTTGATTTCAGAGAGTTGTTATTGGAATTAAAACTGCTGACACCGTCTACGTACAGTTTTGAAATAAAAGTACTAGACAGATCAAAATCGCAGCAATCTACTATTCGCTTGTTACGATTTTTAATAGTTTGAATGATTTTTAGATTGATGAGTTTCAGATTTTGCAAATTTTCATTAATTAGGTTCCAATCAACTTTACTCTTAATATTTTCAGACTCTAAATGTTTAGACTGTAACATCTTCATTTAACTTATTTTTCATTTTTTTTAATTCGATTATTTTTTCACTATAACCTTGTGTCATTAGATCATAAGATACCTCAGTTGGGCAACCCATTTCTGCAGAAGAGCTAGTCGAAGACTCCGCTGTTGATGACGCTCGGGGTATTCTAGAATCATAAATATTGGATAGAGAAGATGCTGGAACATTTTCTTTGTCCTCTATTGGCGTTGAGAAGATTTCAGGGGAGGTGCCAGTCAATGATCGTTTCAGTTAAAAAATTGCTCCTTTTCGGGGTTTTGGTTTATTTAGCCTCAAACGATTTATCTTGATTAGTTGATATCTTTGTCCTGATTAATGAGTTGCCAGACGGAGAATTTGCCTCGGAAGATTTTCTCTATTTTATCTTTTTGAGTGGACCGCCATCTTTTCGCAAAGATCCCACCTTTGAGAATTTCCCCTCTCTCAAGTAGTAAGTCCGATTTGTACGAGCTGGGGGAAGAGCGGTGTGAGAATTTGATTGCTCTAAGACTGGAGACAGATTTCTACGATTTTTCAAATTTTCCGCCATTTAGTAACATGTATTCAGTAATTATGAGCTTAGAAAGTTAGGTGCTCCTTCAATACAGAGTGATGCAACTTGTGTTACACGAGTGGTAGCTTCTTAGAATAATTAACCTTTTGAAGGCGAAGTTAAAGAATTTTGGCGACTGGTAGGTTGTTGAAAGCTGAGTGTTGAGTGTTGAGAACAGCTGATTTCAAGGTCACTTGGCGAAGCTTTTAATGAGGTTAGAAATGACAATGGTTTAAACTAACACTTAAAACTGAAAATTAATCAATCAATGTTTAAAATCTAAGCATATTTACTTAGCTTGAAAAAACGGGAGTTGACCATAGCTTGAAACTTGGAGCGAAACATGCTTGAAACTTATCTTATTGAAAATAACTCAAGAGCACAAAACAATGTACTAGTAAACAAACCGCCATGATTTTAATAAATATTTTTAACAAACAAAACAATTTTAATAAATTTTGGGTGCAAATTGTTCTACAAAACTAGCAATATAAGGTAAAAAATACAACAGTTCTCAAAAATTTGCCCAAAACCAATTTTATCTTTCAAAAACCGAATTTCACTGTGACCAAACTAAGGAAAATACGAAAATTTGGTGAAACATGTGTAACGTATATCGACCCCTAAGAATTTGAAGATAATATTTTTAGCCCCCCAAAACCACCCCGTGGGGGGATTATTCAGGGGGGTGAGTACTCGTATCTCATGAAAATCAAATAGAAGGGTTATATTTCGACATTGGAATCTAATACAGCATACCAACATAATTTTTTTTACTCTTGAATTTTTCTTCAAAAAACCATCCTTTCTTAAATTAAGGGTGGTTGAAAATGTTGGGACAATTCTGCATTAACCGACGTGGCCCTGTAAACTTTTGTATTTGAAAAAACGAAGAAGTTTCTGAAATGATAGATTAGGGACTTACTTTTGATGTATCGCACACCTTTTATTGTGAGAAAATGTACAAGGCCCCCACACCCCAAAATATTTGGGCTTTAGGGGGCCCTAAGTAAAAATTGTAAATGGGTCTATTGCACACTTCGGCTACAGCGTTTTAAAGTATCATTTCCTATGTAAAAAACCGAGAAAATGACAATGGCAGGATTAGAAAACACTAAAATTCAGTAATAAACTCACAAATTGCGAAAAACACTAGACACTATTCACCCCTGTATCTTTCCACCACGTGCACGATATTTCGCGAAATTAGCACGGCACATTCAAATAATCACGGCCGACTGTCATCACAGCTGACTTCGTAAACAAATAAACAGTAAACACTGACGGCGTCTGCTCTAATTCTTACGTTTCAATATCCTCAATCCCTCACAAAAGGTTGTGAAAGGTACGGAAACCGATATTTGTGTCGAAAACTTATCAAAATGAAACAATAACACACAGGAGTTCCAAGGATGATTCCAACTTCGATCATCATGCTTGGAACCCCTGTGTGTTATTGTTTCATTTTGAGAAGTTTTCGACTCAAATATCGGTTTCCGTACCTTTCACAACCTTTTGTGAGGAATTGAGGATATTGAAACGTAAGAATTCGAGCAGACGCCGTCAGTGTTTACTGTTTATTTGTTTACGAAGTCAGCTGTGATGACAGTCGGCCGTGATTATTTGAATGCGCTGCGCTAATATCGCGAAATATCTTGCACGTGGTGGAAAGATACAGGGGTGAATAGTGTCTAGTGTTTTTCGCAATGTGTGAGTTTATTACTGAATTTTGGTGTTTTCTAATCCTGCCATTGTTATTTTCTCGGTTTTTTACATAGGAAATGATACTTTAAAACGCTGTAGCCGAAGTGTGTGACAGACCCATTGCGAAGGTTCGTCTTTCATACACCATTTGAAACTTTCAAATTGAAAGGTCTTAAAGAGACAAAACAAATTATGGCCCCCAAAGGTCGTCCAAATCATCTCTCGGTAGCCATTTCAACATTTGGGAGTTCAAGGGAGGACCTTCAGAAAAGAGAGATAAAAATGAACGATACATGGCTAAAAAGAGATAGCTTATCAATACCTGTGAGGACAATCGCCTATCTCCAGCCCAACCCGTGGGGACTTTTAAACCTGTGAGGACACTACCCCGGTCCCTAGAGGTAATTTTGCTGGACTTGACGTAAATTGTTTGGATGAAGATTTTTTAAAAAAATTTCGGAGTCCCCACTGGTGGGGCTGGAGATAAATCTTCTCTACAACCCACAGGGGCGTCATTTCGGATTCGGCTGGGGGGGGGGGCAAAAATGTGATGACCTTTTTTTTTTTTTTCTCATCAATATTATTTTACACTCTACAGCCCTGCATATTTACGGCCCTAAATTCCAACAAAACTCGTTAATGACCACCTTTTAGTTTAAAACTTTTTTCTTCTTCTTAAAAAAAAAAAAAAAAAAAAAAAAAAAAAAAAAAGGAAGTCATCGCTTTTTCACTTTTGGCCGACCCTTGGGGGGCAGTCCCCGCCCCCGCCCTCCGCAAAGGACTCCACTGAAACCCATTTTGTCATTTAGAGTGGGGATACAAAAATACCACGGTGGTGGTGCACTCTGGTGGAGCGGAAACAAAGCGATACGTCGCGACGTTGCGGCAGTCTAAATAATATGTTTATTTTGAGAGAAGAATTATTTGACCATTTGGGTGGAGCAGTGGATTATGATTGTTGTTCACATCTCATGAGAGAGATAGAATATCAATACCTGTGAGGACAATAGCCTATCTGCAGCCCTATTCGCGGGGACTTTTAAACCTGTGAGGACACTATTCCGGTCCTCAGATAGCATATCAATACGTAGGAGGACATTCGCCAATCTACAGACCTACTTTCGGGGACTTTTAAACCTGTGAAGAGACTATCCCGGTCCTCAGGTAGCATATCAATACCTATGGGGACAATTGCCTATCTACAGCCCTACCCGTGGGGACTTTTAAATCTGTGAGGACACTATTCCTCGGTCTTCAGAGGTAATTTTGCTGGAATCGGCGTAAATTGCCTAGATAAAATGTTTTTAAAAAAATTTCGGAGTCCCCACTGGTGGGGCTGAAGATATTTGTCGAAGTAGAATCTAATATTGCACACTTTCACTTTCACATAACACTGACGTTTAAAATAATTCACAACAACAACAACAACAACAACAACAACAACAACAACAACAACAACAAAATTTAATTTAAGTCACAAGAAAACAGAGAACAGAAACGGCGCCAAAAAGGACGAGTGCTACAGACGGCGAATGCAACCCTCGGTCTTTTCGGTCACCGAAGAAGTCTGAATCTCGGCGAAGCATGTGGCGACTCTGGGTTCTTCGCTTCGCGCATAACAACCCAATTGAGCCGTCGAGATGCTTCGCCGAGATTCAGACTTCTTCGGTGACCGAAAAAGACTATCGAATCCCGCGAAACACCTATTTCAGGGGGGGGCTCGGATCTTGAATTCAATTGAAACTCAGATGTTGTCTAACTGTCCTTTTTATTTTCATCAATTTTACATACAATTTTACTTATTGGCGCGTAAATAGCACTCCCTCCCCGTCAGGGCGCGCGGATAGGAGGGGCCCTCAACAACCCGAACTGCAGCGGCGCACTATGTGGTATTTGACCGAAAAAGTTGGCATAAACTGTTTCTACTGTCCAAATAACTTGAAATTTGGTATTCGGGGGTACTTTTTAACGCTGAATTCAAATTTCACATCAGTTTTTCAAAATTTGAAAATCCAAGATGGCTGCCGACAAATTCTTTGGCTAATCGGTCGGCAGCCATCTTGCATTTTCGAATTTTGAAAAACTGATGCAAAATATGAATTCAGCGTTAAAAAGTACCCTTGGACACTGAGTTTCAAGTCATTTGGACGGTGTTGCCAATTTTCACTCTTGTAGCGATGTAGCCCTTACAACACGTAAAAACGAGAATTTCGTGCAAAAACGCAAAATTCGAACTAATTTTCCCGGAAAAGCCGCATTTTTCCGCAACTTCTGACTTCAAGGCCTATTAGTACGCACTAAGGACTACCATTTCTCATATATATACCCGCGGGATGTGGCAGGATAATTAAACTTAAGTTCTCTTGAAAATCGGAAAATTTACGTTTTTAGCTAAAAACTTTGAAATAGCAAAAAAAATATCAAATTCAAATTAAAATTGGATAAAATAGGCATAAACTGATTGTAAATACCTTCAGGAAGACGATCCATGTACAAAAATTTTGTTCTGACTTCATTTGAAACACTTTTTTTTTACTTTTATTATAGTCTCGTGCTGAGGCTAAATTTAATGGTGGTAAAACTGTTTTTTCCCCTGATGGATTCTAGTTAAATTAATCTAGTTTAGACCCGCTAAATACAAGTTTCTAATGCAAAAATCTATGTAGATTCCGAATATCACAACAGTTTTTCCGAATAGCGACTTTTTTTTTTTTTTAGTTTATGCCAGCTTTTTTGGTCAAATACCACATAGTGCGGCGGCCGGCCGGCGACGAGGATCGGGCTCGACCGCTTGCGGCGAGTTTGGCAACGGGAATGCCGTCCCTGTGAACTTAGTGTGCTAACCTCTCACCGTAGGATAACCTGTCACCGTTGCCGGGACTCGGCGTTTGACTCTCCCTTGGGAGAGGCCGAGCCCCACGCTCATCCCGGAGTTAGGAATAGATCCGGCCTTGCAGTCGAGCCGCTACGGATGAGAACGGGGTGCACGGACGTGTGTCGCGTCTCCCGCGATTGAGCCTTGCCCGTAGTAGGTTTTTCGTCTAAGCGGATGCGGTGCAGGGGTGCCTAACCTGAAGACACCCCAACGTCGAGAGGAACGTTTGTGCAACCTAGCGGGAAGACGCGGTCCGGCCGGTACGGAATGGGCCGAACCCGTACCGGTTAGCCGACCGGCGCATGATTTGCAGAAAGTTCCCAGAAATCCGAGGCCCGACCGGGACAGTCCGAGTGACGAGAACGCTCCACCGAGAGGCTCGACCGGCAAAACCGCTGTCTGGTCCTGATTGAGCAAGGACCCTGGGTAGCAAACGGCGTCGGATGCCTCAGGGCGAAACGCGTTTGTTCGCTGAATGCTCGACCCGCAACAAGGGACCCTCTGTTGGCGGCAAAGGCGCCATTGTGCTCCGGGAGCGCTCGCAGGGTAAAGCTCTAGCCTGGACGATTCGGTCAAAGCTCGTGTCACCCGAGTTGGTCGCGAGGCCGAGACCCTTCCCGAGGGTCGACGGCTCGAGAGTCCGGAGCGGCGGGGGCTCGATACGACAGTACCGAGACCCGTCGTCAAGAACGACAGCCGACAGAGAGGTGGCATCTTCAGGGACACACCCCGGCCACCCCATAGACGTTACTGGAACGATAAGTACGCAAACGGTGGATTCAGCCTTAATGGAGATGGTCCTCGGTCCTGACACAACACGGCTTGTGGGTGACAATGGGACCAGGCGCTGGAAAGTGTGACTTTACGGCGCTCAGAAACCAAGCCAATGCAGCGGCGAGCCTCGACGGAGACTCACATAGCTTGGGCTTGATGACCGCTCCGAGGGATCAAGGAGTTGCTCGGTTTGAAGCCCAAAGACAGCAACAGGTGACTTTTGGGGCCGGTGTTCGCCGCTTATCACCGTTGTCCTAGTGATCACTACGGTGTGACACCGAGCGAAATAAGCTCAAAACCAAGCGCTCCCGGGCGCTGTTCCACCGCATAGCTCGCCGTGCCGTAGGGTAGCAGAGGAGAGAGCCCGGGGACCGCCGTCCATGCCTGTTTGCTCTTGAAGAAGAACCCGAGCCAAGAGGACCTCGCCACCCCAGACACGCATCTATAGAGCTAGGGGCTGGAAAGCGAAGTTCTGGATCGGTGCTCGTGACATTAGACGGGACAATACATTATTCTGCGAAGGTAACTATTGAGATAGAAACATGTTGGTGCTAACCGAAAGTCGATCCGACGCTTCTGCGGCAATGTTACATTTATTATGATTCAAATTCATCAAAATTTACAGGGAGCCAATTCTCATAAGCCAAGTGCGGACTTCTTAAGTTCGTCAAATCTTACGGGAAACTGCTCTCTGATATACAGGGTGTTGATTAAAATAGTTTTCACTCAGGTTTTTTTGAAAACGGCAGCGAATTCCAAAAATCGCTGAAACACGTGTAAAATATTTTTGAAGGGGACATCTTTTTAGGGGGTCGCTGATTTTGTGGCCCCCCCTGGAGGGCCTCCAGGATGGCCCCCGCGACCCTAAATCCCATACTTCAAATGGGGACCCCCAATTTTTATTTGATTTTTGGAAAGAAAATAAAATTCTAAGACTTTCGGTGCAAACCGAAAGTTCGTTTTTCGTTTTCGATAGATCGAAGGTCAAAGTTCGATATGGACCCATCTTCAAAAATCGGTTACTCCCCTTCAAATGGTCCGAATTGATAAAACTTTGGTTCTAAATTGCTCTACAAAGCAAGGTCTTTCCAAAGAAAATCACGCATTTTCCAAACAAAAAATTTAAGAGGGTTTTTGGGCCCCTAAATTTTTTTGAAAATTTGAAAATTTTAAGAGGCTGTAAAAAAGAAACGACTTAAAATTTCAAAAAACGCTAAAACATGGGTCCCATTATTTCAAAGGATACACCTTTTTGGGGTCGGCGATTTTCAGATCCTACAGGGGGGGGGTCACATTCCTCAAAATTTGAAAATTTTAAATGATAACGCCCCAAACCCCTGCTTTGTGGTATATCGTTAGAAAGATCGTTACAAGCCGAACATTTTGGGACAAACCGCGGCTCGATATCGTTTTTCGTTCTCGATTTATCGAAGGTCAAAGTTTGATATCGTTCATATCATACATTTGGTCGATATTAAACTTTGACCTTCGATAAATCGAGAACGAATAACGATATCGAGCCGCGGTTTGTGCCAAAATGTTCGGCTTGTAACGATCTTTTTACGATATACCACAAAGCAGGGGTTTGGGGCGTTATCATTTAAAATTTTCAAATTTTGAGGAATGTGACCCCCCCCTGTAGGATCTGAAAATCGCCGACCTCAAAAAGGTGTATCCTTTGAAATAATGGGACCCATGTTTTAGCGTTTTTTGAAATTTTAAGTCGTTTCTTTTTTACAGCCTCTTAAAATTTTCAAATTTTCAAAAAAATTTAGGGGCCCAAAAACCCTCTTAAATTTTTTGTTTGGAAAATGCGTGATTTTCTTTGGAAAGACCTTGCTTTGTAGAGCAATTTAGAACCAAAGTTTTTTCAATTCGGACCATTCAAAGGGAAGTTACAGATTTTTGAAGATGGGTCCATATCGAACTTTGACCTTCGATCTATCGAAAACGAAAAACGAACTTTCGGTTTGCACCGAAAGTCTTAGAATTTTATTTTCTTTCCAAA
Source organism: Trialeurodes vaporariorum (assembly GCA_011764245.1). Lineage (NCBI taxonomy): Eukaryota > Metazoa > Arthropoda > Insecta > Hemiptera > Aleyrodidae > Trialeurodes > Trialeurodes vaporariorum. The sequence continues at coordinate 49,178,128 of VMOF01000111.1, forward strand.
AATCAAATAAAAATTGGGGGTCCCATTTGAAGTATGGGATTTAGGGTCGCGGGGCCCACCCTGGAGGCCCCCCAGGGGGGGCCACAAAATCGGTGACCCCCTAAAAAGATGTCCCCTTCAAAAATATTTTACACGTGTTTCAGCGATTTTTGGAATTCGCAGCCGTTTTCGAAAAAACCCGAGTGGAAACTATTTTAATCAACAACCTGTATTTTTTTTTACGCTGCATGTGCTGTTTATACCCAGGCTGTTCTAGTCGGTGGATCCAGCAATTTGGCAACAGTGGATTCTTCCCCTTTTAACGTATGAGAAACAATTGATTATTGAGGAGGTCATAGCCCTTTTTACTAATCGACTATTTCTCACACATTCAAATGAGAAGAATTCACGGTTGCCAAATTGCTGGATCCGCCTTCGGCCATTTTCACCAAAATGACAATGCGCCACGGGTGGTCTGAAGCACATGGGTTCGCATGTGTATATTGGAAGAAAATCTAATTTCCTTTAAAAAAACAAAGAAGAGAAATGAAAACAATTGTACTTTGAAAACGTCACATTTTGTTTCTAAGAAATTCTTTTACCTCTCTTGAATTTTTAGCAGGTGAAACCCCGATTTTATGACAATGAACAATAGAGCCGTTGCTTCTGCTAAATGTACTATTCTACTTAATTTTCTACCGGGTTTCCTTCGTCTTTCATCGACAATACAAGCACTGCCGCACAGTCTGACAGGCGTACAGAATTGGGAGAAAAAATCAGATTCTTTTACGATTCAAGAACTACCTCAAAATTTGACCAATGAAGATGATGGTTTACCATACCGAATCAAGAAAAAATGGAGGAAGAGTAAAATTATTCCTGACGTATACTTTCTCGCTCCGAAAAATATTTTGAAGGTCTGTACATTTCTGATAACTATGCTCAGAACTCAAGTGCTGAATGTTGCAGTTTTTACTTTAAGTTATTTCATCATCAGGGAGCGAAGCCCCCGGAGGCGCTACTCCGTGTAAAGGTGCGTCGCGCCTACAATGCGGCGCTGTGCGCCGCCTTTATTGCTTCAAATCAACATGCAAAATAAAATAGTGGTATGAAATTGAGAAAAGAATAGGGAAAATTGCTCAGTTATGCAAGATAAAAGAGAGTATAGGACTCAGCATTCTGAAGAGTCAGCTCGACGTCAAGGAGAAATGCATCTACGAACGCCGAATTGATGCACTACAACAGAAAGTGAAAAAATGTTGGTATTGTGGATACAGCTTTGACACTAAGGCATACTGATTGCCACCGATATTATTTCAATCAAACAGAGACGGACCATATTTTCTCTTCCTCCACTCACACTGAAAAAAAATAAGCTAAATTTAACTAATTTCTACTTAAAAGTATGGACACCACTTAAAATTGTTAGTTTGACTATTTGAATTAGTAAAATGAACTCTGTGCCGTGTTAATTAACACGGCACGGAGTTCATGTTACTAATTCAAATTAAACCTTCAAATTAAACCTGTTAGTTTGACTATTTGAATTAGTAAAATGAACTCCGTGCCGTGTTAATTAACACGGTACGGAGTTCATTTTACTAATTCAAATAGTCAAACTAACAGGTTTAAGTGGTGTCCATACTATTGAGTAGAAATTAGTTAAATTTAGCTATTTTTTTTTTTTTTTTTTTTAGTGCATATAAATGTAAGGGTTGAAAAATGACAGAGAAAGGGGCCACAAATATAAAAAAACACGATTGTTAGTTCGGATGAAGAACGCAAAATATATTTTAATACCGTGGGCATTGTAAAATGTATGATTTCCTCTCACTATCTGACAACACTGGGCAAAGGGCAGGGTGTCGGAGCCCGTCAGTGACCGTCAGTTTAAAGACAGCGGGATTTGGCATTCCTGATGGAGTGATTTCAGAGAGTCGTAATCTTTCAATAACTACGCATTGAACCAGCGTTAGGTATCATTTTTCTGTGCACGTCGAGCAGATTTTAAATTTAAAGTCAGTTATTCAAAATTCGCAAATGCCGCAAAAATTTAATTTTCGAGTGAGCGTTCAAAGAACTATATAATTGGTCAGTTCACAGTATTGTCTGTTTCAATAAAAAGGTCTGAAAGGCAGGTCTCCTAAACGAGCGCAGCGGTCTGGGATCGGGTGACGAGGAACCGCTGCGTTGCAATAAAGTGCGTTTTTACCTGACTTCCCATCGGACTTCTTATCCCGAACAGAGTATATGTAGGTAAGGGCTATACAATTTGTTTTGAAAAAGAAGAATAGTGCTCGGCAAAAATTTAACAGTCAACACTGTGTTTCAGGTTTAACGTCAGGAAATTATGAAGCCAATTTATTGAGTCAAAATATTACAATTTGCCATAAGCCCGAGGCTTCAAATACTTCCCCTCTCAGCTACAAATTTCCTAGAAAAAATGTATAGTTTTTTTTTTTTTTTTTTTTTTTTTTTTTTTTTTTTTTTTTTAAATATTGGCTAACGTGTTATCAAAATATTCTTTATAGTATGATTATAGACGTAATTTTTGGTGCGAAATCCAGCACTACAAATCATCTTAAGATGAGTCTGAGCAGTGGCGGACCTAGACATCTTTCGAGGGGGGCTAAGGTCCCCCCGGGGGGAGAGGGGGCTAAAATCTACCTTTTCAACGAAACGCTCAAAATTTCCTCAAATATTCCCTTGTAGACAGAATAAAATTGGCTAAAGGAGGAAGGGGGCTACTGCTCCTCAGCTCCTCCCCCTTGGAATTTGGATCCGCGCCTAAGACCGAGTGTACTTTTCTGATACTATCTTGAGCCTTTGCCTTTGACATTTCAAGTCGCCGATGAGAGTCTTCAAAATTTTATGAAAAAACCAGAATGCAAACTCGTATAAAGATCCATGGGTCCTATTTTTCTTGGTGCGATATGCGTTGCACAAGTGAGATAATCGATGAGGAAGGTGAAAGAAAAGTCTGCAGAGCGTTGACCATAGGGGGCGTCACAAAGGTGGCGTGGCAGCCACCGTTCAAGTGACAGGCAGCTTTAATGACACCCCGCATGGTCAATGCGCTGAATGTTTCACCCTGTTATTCTAGATTATTAACGGAAAGATTCCGAGAGTGATTGAATAGTTTTGAGCTGGTTTTAGCCATTTAATTGGGAGAGGGCCAGAAATTCAGATTTGTCAGACCGAAACGTGTACCTACACAGGATAAAAATAACGCAAAAGGCGTACAGCCAAGTTAAATATAATAATCCAAAGTCTGTGGTGATGGGGACAGAATTTGGCTTCCTCTTAAAGATGTATCAATCATCTATTAAAGGCTAACGCTTCAAAATCGGCAAAATATTGACTTTTGATCTTGCAATCTTACAATCCAGGCAAATTTTGAGGAAAAACACATTCTGCAGTTGAAAACTTTTTTTTTCTTTTGCTCCATTCAGTTCCGCAGGGTCGCGTGTAATCAGGCAACGCTGCAGTTCCAACGCTGTGAGGGAGTGCACAGAACACCTCCTGTAGATCGACCTTTTTAACGGGTTTAAACGCATAAAATGCAACGTCGCCTATTTGCACACGACGCCACTATACCTTTTTGAGTAATTCTTCATGTGAGCTGAAATTTCGGGATGGGCGGAACCGTACATGGCCAAACGAATAAACGAAATTTGCACTGAAAAAAAAATCCAAATGCTGAATCCTAACCTAAGTCCCCTTTTCGACACAAATATCGGTCTCTGTACCTTTCACAAACCTATTGAGAGGAATTGAGGATATTGAATCATAAAAATTCGAACAAACGCCGTCAGTGTTTACTGTTTATTTGTTTATGAAGTCAGCTGTGATGACAGTCGGCCGTGTTTACTGTTTGTTTAAATGTGCCGCGCTACTTTCGCGAAATATCGTGCACATGGTGGAAAGATACAGGGGTGAAGTGAACTCAGGGCCGGATTAAGCTTAATTGCGCTCCTGGGCTAATTTTTTTTGCCGCTCCCCCCCCCCCCCAAGTTTTTTTTGCGTATGTTACTTACGAAAATCTCGACCTCGAACCCACCCCCCCCCCCGATTATTTCCGGTAATGGTATTACTATTTTATAGCGATAAATTGCAGGGTGTGTAGAATTGATATAATGACTTTGGTGTAGAAGCAAAAACTACCATGCCCACTGAAGGGGTCTCTCCACCTGCAAATGTAAAAGCGCGAATTGACTGTTTGAGCCAATGAGCTTCTTTGATGTCGATTCATCGACTCGACCTATCGACTTCAATGCAGCTCATTGGCTCAACCAGTTTATTCGCGCTTTTAAATTCGCAGGTGGAGAGACCCCTTAACCTGACTAACCCCTTTGGATTGAGAATTGGATTGCATGAAAATTGAAATTAGTGAGTGATGAAAAACATTGCTGTAATTATCATTGATAGTGATACTAGATACTATTTATTTTTGTGGAAAGAAAGCAACGGAAACAACTCGAAAATGAATTTTGAGATGCAAAACAGAGAACAGGTACGTTGACGTGGTACCAATCAGCTCATCCCGCCAGGCAATCAGATCTCTTCGCCACACAGCGCGCCGCGCCGCCGCCGCGGCACCGCACTGCTCCGCCGCCCCCTTATCCGAATTGTTGTGCCTTATAAGAGTCGGTATACCTATAGGGAATCCGGCATTCCGCCTTTGCCAACTTCTTTTGTATCCTCTTCCCTACTGTTTTCCTTTTTTCTTTTCATTTCCCTTTATTTCTGCTGCCCAATTCCCTCCATACGCCGTCAAAATTGGCCGCCCCCTAAAATGTGCCGCTCTGGGCTGTAGCCCCGGTAGTCCGCCCTATAATCCGGCCCTGGGTGAACTGTGTCTAGTGTTTTTCGCAATTTGTGAGTTTATTAATGAATTTTTGTGTTTTCTGAGGCTGTTATTGTCATTTTTGCAGCTTTTTACATATGAATAGATACTGTTAAACGCTCTAGCCGAAAAGTGCAACAGACCCATTTGATCCTACTTTCCCATAGCCAATTTTGCAGCACAAAATTCGACGACTGCGGCACAAAACAGCACAAAACTAGCACAAAATTACTGCGAAGAAAGATTTTCCATTTTCAAAAACGGGGGGGGGGCTCCCTTGTCTACGCCCCCCCCCCCCACTATTTGATTCTACTTTCCCGTAGTCAATTTTGCGGCACAAAATTCGGCGATTGCGGCACAAAACGGCACAAAACTAGCTCGAAAATTTCGTCTGGGTTTCAATGTGATAATCGAAGTTTGGGGGGGGGGGTTGGGGAAATGGTCCTGGGATGGGGGGTAGATTCAAGGGTTCATCGCGTCGATCGGGCTGATGCAGCGGGGAAATGAGGAGGCTCTCACCTCCGCACCTCTTAGCTCATTTACCCCCCGTTGCTACGTTGGCAATTAGTCACTTCACTTCCGGGCACACACAAAAATGCCAGAAAATGAAAAAAATTGAAGTTTTGAAGATTTGGAGAAAATTGGGAAAATCTCGAGTAATGTCCCTAGAAAAAAAAAATGTTTTGAGGGTCGTCCCGAGGTCCCTTAGGTTTTTATACTAAAACTAGGAGGCTTCACCCCCTCGCCGCACCGCGGCCAACCCCCCAACATAGTGGTGCTCCGCGCCGTCTTCGTCGTTACAGGTTGACCCGCGAGTTTTAATGCAGATGTACTCAAGATTAAATCGTAATTTAATATTGAACCGGTTGATGAGAACCGCTGCCAGGTGGCGACATCCCATTGACTCTTCCCGTTACCACGCATTAAATAAGAATATCAATTATAGGTTATGAAGAAGAGACGTCTCCCAGGCCTAGAAGAACTGCATTGAGTCCTACTTCTGTCATTCCTGTTAATCACATCCTGATCCTGTCTGTCCAAGGTATGCTTTCCTGAGTAAATAAGTAATAACCTTTTATTATTCTTTTCATATTTCTTGTTAGTGGTAGCATTCCTACTTTAATTTACATAATGGTGACCTCGACGTGATAACGATAAGTGCAGAGGTGTACTTCGTTACACTTGCGCTTTGAGTAAAAATTAGTTGGTGCAAAGTTTTTAGTTGAAGTAAGCGTTGCACTTTCCCTCTGAAAACTTTGGGCACTCTTAAGAAGAAAGTTCATGCAGTAAGCGTTGCGCTTTCCCTGACATATATGAAGTTTTGCCTGAATTGGTTATCTAACCTCCAACTGTGGGCCATTAGTCGAAGTAATCGTTGCACTTTCCTCCTAATGGCCGTGAACACACTTGGGTGGTATTGACATGCAGTAAGCTTTTTGCTTTCCATGTTTTGCCTTCGTAAGGTTTGCAGTATGCAAGGACGTCAAAGGGGTACCCCGGTTTCTTAACGTGTCATCAAGTGAGCGATGCGCTCTCGTTGACTTTCATCTATGATATATTAGCAAAATTTGCATTGTGAGTTCATTCGCGTTAGGGAAAATCGATCAGTTCGTTGCGCAGTATTACTTCGGTGCGTTGTCCGGTAGTTGAACAACTTCCGGTAGATTATTTGACACATAACATGTTATCCGCGTAGCAAACGACCAATGCGTGGCAACGTTGCAATAAACGCTCGACTCCATCAGCTGTTTGGAAAAAAAACTTCAAATTTATGTGAAAATGTGAAAATAATGTACTGTGGCGCTCAGTCACCAACCGGAAAAAGACGGAAACAAAATTCAAGCAAGACTGCTCTAGCAGCTGTTTACTGCGGAGCGCGGCGTGACGCCATATGGTGCCACGTTACCAAGTCTACTATCAAGTTAACCGATGATAGTCTCGCATTTACAACCACCAAAATTCCCCCTTTCTGAAGGAACATATGGAAATTGGCCGTCGTTTCATCAAATGTTCGATTCTCTCATCTACAGAAATCGGTCCCTGTCAGATATTGAAAAAATCATTATCTCCTGGTATCAGTGTCCGGAGAAGCTGTTGAACTCATCAGAATTATCGAGTGTAAGGCTGAAAATTACTTTGTTGCTTTAATGGCCCTCAAGGAAATGTATGAGGATAAGCTGAAAATAATGCAAACACACATTAAAAACTCAGCACGAGAACTTCCCACACGTGAACAACTGCTAAAAAATCTTATCGAAACGACATCGGGTGTTAAAAGCTTATGAAAATCACTAGTCAAAATCTAAGGAGTAGCACCCAGCTTCACCTGATGGTCCTGATGGTGCAGATTGACATTATGTTGACAAAGACCTCAACGGGGGGAGTGTGTTGATGAGAACCGCCGCCAGGTGGCGACATCCCATGAAGTCTTCCCGTTACCACGCATTAAATAAGAATATCAATTATAAGTTATGAAGGAGAGACGTCTCCCAGGCCTAAAAAAACTGTATTGAGTCCTACTTCTGTCATTCCTGTTAATCACATCCTGATCCTGTCTATCCAAGTTAAGCTTTCCTGAGTAAACAAGTAATAACCTTTTATTCTCCTTTTTATCTTTCTTGTTATTTGTAGCATTTTTACTTTAATTAACAGAACATATCTTCATTCTGCATTTAAACTCGCAGGCCAACCTGTAACGACGATGACGGCGCGTAGCCCCACTCTGGGGGGGGGGGGGGCAGGTGGCGAAATCCCATCGCGTTCATAAAAAGAGAAAAAAAAAACACAATTGTTAGTTCGGATAATCATTGCCAAGTCTAAATACAGAGGAGTTAAACGCAAAATATATTTTAAAATGGGTACCGTAAAATGTATGACACCACTTTGACAACACTATCTGACAGCACTGGGCAGGGTCAGAGGCCAGTTCAAAGACAGCGAAATGGGGGTAGATTCAAGGATTCGCCGCGCCGATTCAGCTGGCGAAAGCCCTCGATTTGTACAAATCACTTCCCCAGAAAAACTTCGTGAGAAAAGTCGAGCGGGACCTCTCTCGTATCTCAATTCTCAATCTCTAGCTAGGCGTCAAGTCTAAATACTTACTTCGTATTATAATAGAAGTGCGGCGTGGCGTGCACTTGTATTATGATATATCGTAAATATATCATGATAATAATAATTGATATAATGAATAGGAAAAAGAGAGAAAGAGAGCTTAGGATTGGAGGCTTCCTTTCATAACACTGTGCAACAAAATTTGGGTTTTTCTCTGTCCCCGTAACGAAACCTATTTTTCTCGATCCCATGGGTGTTAAAACGAAGGAAAATCGCCGTCAGAACCCCAAATCTTGGACGGGAGGACTATAAAGCCGCCATCTTTGAATTTTCGCCCATTTTGCAAACCTTTGATAGATTTTTCCAATTTTTCGGCACGAAAATCAATCGAACAAAATCTAATTAAAGCATCTGAAAGAACATTAAATTTGCTACAAATTCATATAATCAGATTCATTTTATCAAATTTTTTTCTTTGGAATAATTACGCATATTCCGGAAAATTACCCTCAAAAATTGCCCCAAAAAATCGACTTTTCCTCAGTTTTTTCCTTGTATATTCAAATCCGGGAGTCGAACCGGCCAAAAAAAGAGTTCAGGTTCGGTTCGGGTTCAGGCAGTTTTCAGAATTTCGGTTTGCGGTTCGGTTCGGGTTCGCGCGGAATTTTGGTTCGGGTTCAGTTCGGTTCGGAAAAAATTTAGGTTCTTGAACCGGTTCAAAGGCGGTTCGGCCAAATTTTAGGTTCATGAACCGTTTCAGAGGATTGAAATAACAAATTTTCTGTTTCGTCTCCAAATATTAATCACACGAATTTCTACTCTCCACCTTTTTAGCAAACTCAGTGTATAGCCATCCTGATGGAAACAAATTGGCTAGCTCGTTATATTTTCAGCGTAATACTTTCCCTTACATTCGCTCCGCACAGTTTGCACTTACCTAAATTTCTTGCTAATAAATATTCCAAAAAAATAAAAAATAGGATGAGCCATTTTTGAATTTTGTTGCTAACATTTTTGAATCTCCCGCATTTACTTTTTCTCGGAAAAATTATACATTCAACAATATACATGCTACTTTTTCGATGCGTTAGAAAATGGAAACAGCTGCCGACTATTTTAAAGTACTAAAGAACGATTCTTTGAAAGATTCTTTTTCCGCAACAAAATCATACAAAGACAATTTAGGATTCAGGATTCTTTCGTCGCTTCTCGGCCATCTGAACTGTTCAATTTTTGAACCGTCTGTGAACCGGTTTTTTCGTTGGTTCACACTGTCTCAATTTTCGGTTCAGGTTCGGTTCGGGTTCAAGCCATTTTTAAAATTAAGGTTCACGGTTCGGTTCGGTTCAACATTTTTCAGCGGTTCGGTTCGGTTTTCGGTTTTCGGTTCAAGGTTCGGTTCGGTTCGACTCCCTGATTCAAATTCAGGAATTCAATGTCAGATCCGTTTACGTAGTCTTAAAGCGCATAAAATTTGCTACAAAACCACTGCAATAGCCATCATTTATACAATTATTTGGCGTCGTCAGGTGCCATACATGAGTGCTCTAAAAACGTCAATTTTTCTCCTCATATAGACTGTAACATTCAAACCCAAATCGCCCCTCTTCAATCCTATGAGAAAAATGCACCAATTTGTTTTGAAAATTGAAAATATGACTGATGGAAAACAATAATTGAACACATTGGAACCCTCTATTTTCCGAAAAACTCTAGATTTTGAGAGAAAATCATCTTTTTACATACTTCTAAAGAGTTTGCAATTTTCGCCTATTTTCTCTCGCTTTTTACGGCGGTGTTGCAGCTCAGCAACAATAGTATTATTTATCGATATCATTTCAGTTATTAAAATGATATTAAACTTCAACCTACATAATTATGATTTATTTATACAAATAATCCGACTAATAATAAAGACAGTAGGAACTTATGTCAGCTTGTGTCAGACTTGCTCAAAAGCTCAATGGTTCACTAGATTCTCAAAAGTTTATAGTCCATGTGAAATAATCGTCATCTCAGCTGTCCCTTAGATCTTCAACAAACTCCCCCCTTAAGGTACCCTCAAAATTGCAGTTGAAGGCATCAGTTCCAAATTCACTTCGGCAATAAGACACTAATTTCAGTGATTCCTCTTGTTGTGATACCATCAGGGGTGCGAAGGGTTACTACGCGAGTTTTTCCGTCAGATCCTGGATGTAGCTTCACTACCCGCGCCATTTTCCAAAACATTGGAGGAACATTTCGATCTCTTAGGATGACAAGAGAATCCAAAGTGATGGTGGTTTCCTTATGCCATTTTGACATTTTTGAAGTTCTTGGAGGTAATCTCGTCGCCACACTGTCCAAAAATGTTTCGTCAAACTGTTCACCTGCGAGCATCTCGTAGTCATATTTAGGTTTCGAAAAGATTTACATTCTTTAATTGGCGGCAAGGCCGTAAATGGTCTTCCTATGATAAAATGACCCGGGTGAGGGCCTCAAAGTCATTTGGGCTGGATGACAGAGGGACCAACTACCTTCAGTTTAAGATGGCCTCAATTTGACATGTTAGAGTTACTGCTTCTTCATAAGAAAATCTATGTGTACCGACCATTTTTTGAAAATGACGTTTAAAATTTCTCACTCTCACTGCAGCCTCCCATAAGCCTCCATAGTTAGGGGAATACGGTGGGATAAATTTCCATTGAATGTTAAGTTCAGACCACAGCGAAGTAACTTTAGGACATTTATACGTATTTTTAAGTATTACACTAGCCCCAACAAAGGTTTTTGAATTATCAGCATTAATGTTCTTTGGTATGCCTCTTATGGAAATGAACCTTTTGAATGCAGCGATGAAAGAGTCAGAAGTTAGATCTGTGACTAATTCTAGGTGTATTGCTTTGCTGAAGAAGCATATAAAAACAGATACTAACATTTGAATGAATTTTGAATGTTTTTTGTGGTCTCCATTGTACATACATTGGCCCAACATAGTCTATTCCAACCATCGAGAAAGGGTGAGATACGGTGACCCTTGAGGTAGGAAGAGGAGCCATCACTTGCGATGCCATTGTAGGGCGAGCTCTTCGGCATGTTAAACATTTTGCATTTGTTCTTTTCGCACCGGTGCGACCGTGTATAGGCCAAAATCGCTGTCGGACATTTGACAGCAAATTCTTTACGTCTGCATGGAGCAGTCTCAAATGCTCTTGGTGAAATATGAGATCTGTTAGTCGATGTTTTGCTGGCAGTAAGATGGGATGCGCGGAACTTTCTTGTAATGCCGCATTCTGCAAACTTCCTCCAACACACAAAATTCCATCAGTGTCCAAAAATGGATGCAATGATATTATACTGCTAGAATTATCTAAAGCTCCGTTTAATTTTGATAACTGCCGAACTTCATTTTTAAAGAAGTTTGCCTGCGCCGATTTTACATACCTACCACGATAGTGCCTCATCCGTTTCATGCGCCCGCAATGGTTCGAAATTTGTTTGTTTACATACACTCTTATTGTTTCTTAATTTCAATTTTGCTATGAATTTGAAACAATACGCGAGTACGTTTAAAGCCTTCCTCAGTGAAGAGTATTTTCCTAACAGAGTGTCAAAAACTTCATAATATACGGAGCAAATAATGGATTCTGGTTTTTTCTCAGAATCGATTCTAAGGGGCCACCCGGAGATTTAGGCCAACTTTCCTGAGATTGTGATAACCACGATGGTCCTTTCCACCAGAGATCAGAAGTGAGTAAGCGATCAGCAGAAGTACCCCTTGAGATCAAATCGGATGGATTATCAGCGGAAGGGACGTGTCCCCAATTAGCATTCATGTCAGTGGAAACTCTTTGAATTTCAGCTGCCCGGTTGGTGACATTACTTTCCACTTCGATGGGGGGGGGGGGGGGCTGGCAATCCAATGTAACGTAATCATTGAATCGGACCAAAAGAAAATTTTAAAAATGTGGGTTTTCATCGACTGAATGACTTTCTGGGTTAATTTAACTAACAGTGACGCAGCTGCTAGTTCTTTTTATGCGAATCTTCGTGGAGGATTGGTTGATGCTTTTGACGCTCTAAAGCTTCAAGTATACGCTGCCGTTTGTTGAGAAAATCGAGTAACTGTTGGCGGGATGGTGGGTCCTTTTGAGAGGTGCAACCCTCCCACGCGGCCAGTGTGGAATCGTCAAATTTTGAAATTAGAAGGAAAGCTATTACCGGATCCCAACTACGCGTATCAATTTGCAACGTTTCAAGCGATTGCAACGTCTGATGTACATCGGTGTACATGTTTTCAATCATTTTTGCAGATAGTGGTTCATTTTGATTACGTTGTACACTGTTGCCCATTAGTCTCTGCATGAGACAATGTAGAGTTACTTTTTTGTTGTCAAATTTTTCGAGCAGCGCCGACCAAGCAATGTCTTAATTAGATTCGTTGAATTCTAAATTTTGGATTAAAGTTGCTGCTTTTCCCGAAATTGAAGATCTTAAGTAGTGAAATTTTAAGATACTTTCAAGGTTACGATTATTGTGCACTAGAGACACGAACATTTGCTTGAAAGAAGACCAGCGGTCTTGAGAACCACTGAAAACTGGCAATTCAGGAGGTTTTAATTGCGGTTGACATACGGTGCGTGGTATCACCACGTCTTGCCTTTCGACATTTTCTGGTTCAATAATTTTCCTGGCGCGAGCAACGATGTCATATTAGCGTTGCTCGAAGGTCCGTAGATTTTCGGGATCAAATAATCCAGGATCCAGTCTTTTTATCTCATGCGTTACCCGGAAAAACTGCGAAAACAAATTTCCCGTGTTTCTGTATCGTGCTGTTACAGCTCCAACGTTTGATGCACCATCTTGCAACGAAGCTTCTAAGCACTCGAGCTGAAAAGTCAGCTGTTCTTTCGTTAATAACAGAGCTTGAAGCCTCTGCTCTTCCCCAGCTTCCATTGCAAATTATTCTGCTGAAACAGGCAACGTCATATTCGGTGATATTTCAGATTAACAAAAACTAATAACCAGTCTATTTTTTTTATTTTATTTGGCAACCTTGTACATGAATCTTTTCCACAGATGACACCACCGGTCAATGAATTGAATATGCAATCCAACGCCAAAGTAGTTGTTGCTAAGAAACCACAACCTACAAAACTTTTTCACTCGGCTTGGTAGCTGAAGAATTATTCGTCACTACCCGCCACTCAGCTTACAACCTTTAAACCTGCGAGGGCTATATCAGCTCCTCGTAAGGTCTTACCTACTAAGTAACAAATGATAAATACCACAGTGCACTATTTGGTACACTATTCAGCTCCATGCTAGCATTCGGAGCAATTTTATTTATTTTTTTTACGAGGCCTCGCGGGGATCAATTTACGGATCGATTGATCGATTGAGCTCCCCACCTTCGCGTCTTTCCATGAAACATTTTCAGAACACGCACAGGGTACGGGAGCAAACGCTCCTATTAAACCCAACCAAGTCAAGGGAGCCAATTCTCCTTACCAAGACTAAACCAATGTCCGGGAGCAAACGCTCCTTAGCAAGACGTAACCATTGTCCGGGAGCAAATGCTCCTTAGCAAGACAAAACCAATGTCCGGAAGCAAACGCTCCTTAGCAAGACACAACCATTGTCCGGGAGCAAACGCTCCTTAGCAAGACATAACCATTATAAGAGAGCAAACGCTCTGTCAAACATCACTTATTCAAGAATGAATTATTCTTATACATTCTAGGTTAATCACAAGAAAAAAAGCACTTCGAGGTTAGACGAAGACATATTCTTGTGATCACGTCAAGGTCACCATTTTGTTGCAGCTCAGCAACAATAGTATTATTTATCGATATCATTTCAGTTATTAAAATGATATTAAACTTCAACCTACATAATTATGATTTATTTATACAAATAATCCAACTAATAATAAAGACAGTAGGAACTTATGTCAGCTTGGAACTTAGGTCACCATTTTGTTGCAGCTCAGCAACAATAGTATTATTTATCGATATCATTTCAGTTATTAAAATGATATTAAACTTCAACCTACATAATTATGATTTATTTATACAAATAATCCGACTAATAATATAGACAGTAGGAACTTATGTCAGCTTGTGTCAGACTTTCTCAAAAGCTCAATGGTTCACTAGATTCTCAAAAGTTTATAGTCCATGTGAAATAATCGTCATCTCAGCTGTCCCTTAGATCTTCTACAGGCGGTGTTACCTACCGCGCCCAAATGAGCAAAGTTTCGCAATGATTGAGCAGAGCTAGACTTTGAATTTTACGTTTTCCTCAATGAAATACCGTATCCTAATGGTTTAAATTTGATGGTGAAGAAGGCATTTCATGTATTGGGTAATCGGAAGTTGTGTTATGCTCAAGATTAGGTGGCCCTGAAAAGGGCTGTTTCGAAGGGGAAAAGACGTTGCTTCATCTTCCACAAGGAATGGGCTGAGAATAAACAAATTTCATTTTTTCAGGGACGATGAATCTATGCGTAGGGAGTTTGAAAATGCTCACTTTTTTTATTTAGCCTCCCTAGAACCGGGGGGCGGGGTTGAGGGTCAAAGGAAAAACAATTTTTTGGTCATAACTTTTAAAATAAGCTTAAAGATATCAAATATAATTTTTTTTTTCAAACAAAGAATCATTGAACCACCTGCGTCTTTTGATTATAACATGTGTAACAAATTGTAAAAACCTTAATTTTCATCAAGATATTGCCTTTTCAAAATTTAGACAATTTCAAAAATCTGATTTTTTCCAATACTCAAATTCATGTTGGATTTACTGTTTCTTCATAACTGATGATGGAATTTAATTCTGCGACCTAAAAAGCCCACAATTTCCAATTCTCATCAAATTCGGTTTCTCCTTGCGGAGAAATTTTTTTTTTTCGGCTTCGTCGCAACCCCTGATAAGGCAAAAATAGCAATTTCTGACACTTTAAACTGTTTAAATGCCTAAGATCGCTGCCTAGCAGATAGAGATTGACTTTAACACTTCATGATGCGAAGAAGACAAACTTCTCGAAATCGATCTCGTAGACTCGTTTTAACCGGGAAGACAAGATATTTCTTTTGGGCGATTTTGGTTTTTCTCCATTCGATCCGAATATGAGAATTGGAAAAAATCAGATTTTTGAGGCAATATCTTGATGAAAATTGAAGTTTTTACAATTTGTTACACATGTTATAGGGTCATTCTATTTTAAATCAACCAAAATTAATGAAATATGTTGCTGCCTAGTCATGGATTTTGGAAATATTTTGTGGGGTGATTGTAACTACTTTTAGTAGCTCAAAACGTATTTTTTCATATTTTTTTAGCTTACGGTCCCTGAGATATAGGCAACCGGAAATTCAAAAATTGCGATTTTAGGCTTATCTTTGAACGCGTGCCACAGCCTTAATTCTCAACGGAAAGATACGGTTGAGGTCTCATTTTGATGCATTTTGCGTCTTCATTTAATGACTTTAGGCAAGTTTTCATTAATTGAAGGTTTAGCAGGTTGCACATCTATTTGAACTTTGGTGACCCTATTGCGATTTTTTCGATCTTTGGTCATTTCTTTAAATAGGATAGCGTTGGTAGAAAAAAATCATACTTTCCAAGCTTTAAGTACTCTACTAAAAGTACCTGCTCAAAAAAAATTGGATCTCCTGAGCAATTTTTTCTAGTTGAAAAAATTGCTTAAAGTCGGCTGACATTAAGAAAGACCCAACTTTGAGGTTGAAAAAGTCGATGTGGGGATTCATGAAAAAATCTTAAAAAACAACTAAAATTACCGCTCTTATGTCTACTTTCAATATCTGAAGTCGAAAGTTTGTGTTTTTGATCGCTACAGTCGATTTTTTTTTTTTTTTTTTAAAATTGGTAAAAATAGACAATTTGCTCGAACACACGCGATCGAAGCGAATAGAAGAGCCAACTCTTTGAGCTTAAAAATCTTGCAAAATCTCTAAAATGATCGCTTTTAAGTTATTTTTCAACGCCTGAAGTCGAAAATTTGATTACTGAAGCGCTTCAGTTGAAAAACAAGTTCGTAAAATCGGTTAAAAACACCTTTAGCGCGGCCACAGTTTGAGCTCGGTTCAGGGCATAGGGCCGTCGCATAAAATTTTACCAATTTTACAAGCTTGTATTTCAACTGAAGCGCTTCAAAAATCAAATGTTCGACTTCTGGCGTTGAAAAAGAACTTAAAAGCGATCATTTTAGAGATTTTGCGAGATTTTTAAACCTCAAAGAGGTGGCTCTTCTATTCGCTTCGATCGCGTGTGTTCGAGCAAATTGTGATTTTACCAATTTTGAAAAAAAAATTCGACTGTAGCTGTCAAATACACAAACTTTCGACTTCAGATATTGAAAGTAGACATAAGAGCGGTGATTTTAGTTGTTTTTTAAGAGTTTTTCATGAATCCCCACATCGACTTTTTCAACCTCAAAGTTGGGTCTTTCTTAATTTCAGCCGACTTTAAGCAATTTTTTCAACTAGAAAAAATTGCTCAGGAGATCCAATTTTTTTTGAGCAAGTACTCTTAGTAGTGTACTTAAAGCTTGGAAAGTATGATTTTTTCTACCAACGCTATCCTATTTAAAAAAATGATCAAAGATCGAAAAAATCGCAATAGGGTCACCAAAGTTCAAATAGATGTGCAACCTGCTAAACCTTCAATTAAAGAAAAACGACCTAAAGCAATGAAAAGAGGACGCAAAATGCATCAAAATGAGACCTCAGCCGTATCTTTCCGTTAAGAATTAAGGCTGTGGCACCCGTTCAAAGATAAGCCTAAAATCGCAATTTTTGAATTTCCGGTTGCCTATATCTCAGGGGCCGTAAGCTAAATATATGAAAAAATACGGTTTGAGCTACTAAAAGTAGTTACAATCACCCCACAAAATATTTCCGAAATCCATGACTAGGCAGCACAGGTTCTGGTTGATTTAAAATGGAATGACCCTAAAATCAAAAGTTGCAGGTGTTTTCAATGATTATTTGTTTGAAAAAAAAAATAATATTTGATATCTTTAAGCTTATTTTAAAAGTTATGACCAAAAAATTGTTTTTCCTTTGACCCCCAACCCCCCCCCCCCGGTTCTAGGGAGTCTAAATAAAAAAGTGAGCATTTTCAAACTCCCTACGCATAGATTCATTGTCCCTGAAAAAATGAAATTTGTTTATTCTCAGCCCATTCCTTGTGGAAGATGAAGCAACGTCTTTTCCCCTTCGAAACAGCCCTTTTCAGGGCCACCTAATCTTGAGCATAACACAACTTCCGATTACCCAATACATGAAATGCCTTCTTCACCATCAAATTTAAACCATTAGGATACGGTATTTCATTGAGGAAAACGAAAAATTCAAAGTCTAGCTCTGCTCAATCATTGCGAAACTTTGCTCATTCGGGCGTGGTAGGTAACACCGCCGTAAAAAGCGAGAGAAAATAGGCGAAAATTGCAAACTCTTTAGAAGTATGTAAAAAGATGATTTTCTCTCAAAATCTAGAGTTTTTCGGAAAATAGAGGGTTCCAATGTGTTCAATTATTGTTTTCCATCAGTCATATTTTCAATTTTCAAAACAAATTGGTGCATTTTTCTCATAGGATTGAAGAGGGGCGATTTGGGTTTGAATGTTACAGTCTATATGAGGAGAAAAATTGACGTTTTTAGAGCACTCATGTATGGCACCTGACGACGCCAAATAATTGTATAAATGATGGCTATTGCAGTGGTTTTGTAGCAAATTTTATGCGCTTTAAGACTACGTAAACGGATCTGACATTGAATTCCTGAATTTGAATATACAGGGAAAAAACTGAGGAAAAGTCGATTTTTTTGGGCAATTTTTGAGGGTAATTTTCCGGAATATGCGTAATTATTCCAAAGAAAAAAATTTGATAAAATGAATCTGATTACATGAATTTGTAGCAAATTTAATGTTCTTTCAGATGCTTTAATTAGATTTTGTTCGATTGATTTTTGTGCCGAAAAATTGGAAAAATCTATCAAAGGTTTGCAAAATGGGCGAAAATTCAAAGATGGCTGCTTTGTAGTCCTCCCGCCCAAGATGTGGGGTTCTGACGGCGATTTTCCTTCGTTTTAACACCGATGGGATCGAGAAAAATAGGTTTCGTCACGGAGAGAGACAGGCTGTTGCACAGGGTAATACGAATAAGAACATTAGAATGAACAGCTGTTGTTGATATGAGGTTGACAGTCAGGTGTGCCAACTTACAAATTAAGTACCAACCTAACATAAACGATGTAACAAATCTCCCAGCACATTAAAACAAATAATTAACAAAAGATACATAAACAATTGACTAGATTTTAGAAAAAAAGGTAATTTCTACTTCTGGGTCTTCATTCTTACGAGGGGAGGACTCACTTGGAGAATAAGGGCGTCTTGGTTTGCGCGGCCTGTTGGATCTTCTGAGTTCCGGCCTCGCCGTTGGAGTTGAATCAGTAGTAGGATTGGACTTTGGCTGCTTGAAATGACCACGACCACGACCACGACCTATTGGAACTGGAAACGATTCACTACTTGAAAATGATGATTTGGCAGGAAAAGAAGAAGTTCGCGGCTGAGATTCCTTGACAGAGGTTTCAGAAGACGGTGAAATTGTCTGAGTCTGCGGAAGAGAACTGCTCTGAGAAGAAGATGGCAGTTGAGGCGTTAAGTAATTGCTTGAAGTTGTAGCGTTTGAAACACAAGGCGTTGAGTAAGTATAAGGAGTTACTACACTCGAAGTTTGCGGCTGAGAAACAGAAACTGGAGTTTTTGATGTAGAATTTTGCGGCTGAAAATTGGAAACTGTAGGTATTGTTGCTAAGGTTGGCGGCTGAGAAACAGAAGATTGAGTTTTTGATTGAGAAGTTTGCGGCTTGGAAACAGAAACTGGATGTGTATGTGAATGAGACGGAGAAAACGTAGTTAACGAAGTTGTTTCTTGCGTTGGAGACATACTAGGCACTGTAGACATATTAGACACTGTATTCCTGGACGGATATTGAGAACCAGATTGATTAGTCATAGGTGATTCAGGACATGGAGCAGTAGTCGACTAATGTCTTAAATTCTGACTGCTA
Source organism: Trialeurodes vaporariorum (assembly GCA_011764245.1). Classification (NCBI taxonomy): domain Eukaryota; kingdom Metazoa; phylum Arthropoda; class Insecta; order Hemiptera; family Aleyrodidae; genus Trialeurodes; species Trialeurodes vaporariorum. The sequence goes on from VMOF01000111.1 coordinate 49,197,088, forward strand.
GTATTGTCGATGATGCGTTCAGTTACTTCATCGGAAAATTGGACTTTTTTAGGACAAGATAATAATTGATCAATACGTCGCTTATGAGAAGAATTCTGGTAACGAATGGAATAATGCAACTTACCCCATTTGGAATCAACAATGCCTGGTAACCAACGAATCGAACCTCTGTACCAACGAAACATTACTTTGTCTCCAACTTCAAATGAGCGAAGTTTGAGAGCTTTTCAAATTTGTTTGGATGGTGATTGAGACTGAGAAGGTGGAATTTTGACTTCCGGCACAACAGCATCAAGTCTTGTTTTAATAATACGTCCAAAAAAGAGGAACGAAGGAGGTTTTCTGGAGATATGAATCAATATACTGTTGCAACGTCTTTTGTGTCGGATTCATAAGGGCTATAGCTGATTTGATAGTCTGAACAAATCGCTCAGCTTGTCCATTCGTTGATGGATGGCATGGAGCTGTAAACTTGTGGTATCGTACTCCTTGAGTTCGCAGAAAATCTTTGAACTCATCCGATGTAAATTGTTTGCCATTGTCTGAGACGACGGTGTCTGGAATACCGTAGAGAGAGAAAAGATGTTGTGGAACTTGACAAGTAGTTTCTAACGTCGATGAAGAAGTAACAATTACTCTAGTCCATTTGGAGAATGCGTCTACTACGACTAGCAAAAATTTACCGAGAAGGGGACCAGCATAGTCAACGTGGATACGCGACCATGGTGCATTTGGGTATTCCCACAAATGTGAGTTGTCTTTGGGCGGCATTCTTGAGTGTTGTAGACAAGTAACCCAATACTTTGCAATATTCTCTATGTCTACATCAATTTTAGGCCAGTAGATGAGTGAACGGGCAATGCCTTTCATTTTAGTCATACCAATGTGTCCAAGGTGCAGTTCCCTCAGCAGCTTATTGCAAAATTTCTTTGGCACAATGACACGATGACCTAGCATGAGGCATACATTAGGGTGTCCCTTATTTTCGAATTTTCGAAAATGAACCGTCTCACCCCCCAAAGTTGTTCCTTTTAGGTAGAAAACACCCCCCAAAAATTTTGAGCTCGATCGGACACTTTTAAATGGTGCCGCATCGAGCTTAAAGTTACGAAGCGGGACTTTCAAATTCTGAATTATCGCGTTTTCCCGCCTTTTCGGGGGGGGGGGCGTTTGACCCTTGTGCAGGTAACCTAGGGCTTTGAAATTTGTGCGAGTAAGACACTGGCAGCTATACTTTTAGGTAATACAGTTGAATTTATCATTGCAATTTAAAATTTTGTTAGAGCTCCCTCCAAAATTGGGCAAAATCACGTTCGCGCAGCTCGAAACGGTGGATTATCGTGTTTTTTCGCAATTTGACTGGTATATTTGACAACGTTGTAGTGCTCGCAGGACTTTGGAATTTTGGTAATAGCGACAATTACCAAAGTACTTTAATCGAATGTAATACGTTTTTGGACAGCGTTGTCAAATTTTGACTGCGGCCGCGTCAAAATTGTGAAAAATCACGTTCCCGTAGCTCGAATTGAAAGATTGGCCGTAAATAGCGTAATCTCGCCTGTTGACAGGCGCATTTGACAACGTTGCATTGCTCTGAGGGCTTTTATATTTTCAGGAAGGACGCTTCCTAAGCTTTACTTTTAAAATATGGCTTGCAATTTTGCATAAAATTTTTAAAAAAAATTTGAGCATCCGTCAAAATTTTGGAAAATCACGTTTGCGCGCGGCTCGAAATGGTGGATTGACGCGTAATTCAGATTTTTTTCGAGATCGTTTGACAACGTTGCACTGTTTTCAGAGCTTTCAAACTTTCAAGATCAAGACAATTTTTAATGAATTTCAAGTTTTTCAAAATAAGTTTCTGATTATTTACACTTTGATTCCTCTCGCAACTCGTTAAACAATAAGCATATATAACAAAAATATGAAGCTTGATCGGGAACTCGTACCAACTATATACTTTCAATACCTGCAACAACAAAGTTGATTAAAATTTCTTTTTAAGGGTTTCTTTTCGGACGTCGGGGTACTTTTTTCTATACTCGCTAACGCATTGCAGTATAAATTGTGTTTGCTCTTCGTCCTTGGCTAAAATTCCATGATAGTCTTCGATGAGTTTGACACCGCGTTCTGCTACATCGTTGACTACTCTTATTTTCTTCAAAATATCTACATTTTTCTTGAAGCACTTGTTGTCAGGCCACTTTCTCGGATCAGTTTTTAAGAAATTTTCACACAACTTGAAACGTTTGAAAAAATGTTTGGCTGTAGGTGTGACGAAATCAGAGATTTCTTTATTTTTCATCTCCGATATGTTCTGAAACTGGACGCGCTTCGCAGTTTCATCGTCAGCCAAATTTTCCGCGTTAAGTGCCGTAACCATTTTTCTTTTTTCGAAAACCGGTATATTTGCATCAAAAAATGAGAATGCAACCGTTTCTGGTGCTAAATACCATAGGTGATTTTGGAACTTAGAAATGGTTGCGCGAGAAATACCCGAATCTAAAGTTTCGTAATCAAGTAGCTTCTTGATAAATAAAAGATCATGAAATGGAGCTTGTATTGCCGACGGCGCCGTAAACCAGGCTCTGATATAAATTTTTACAATGAAAATGCAAATCTCCCCTATACTTGCTACTTCCTTTTTCTTCAGTTTAAATTCGTTGCGGAACAAGAACATTTTTAAACAATAAATCCCCTTGGCCATCCAGCGAGCATGATGGAAAGCTCCAGGAGCAGGAATTTTACGCTGGCCGTCATATTCCCCGAGGAATAACAGAGCTAAAATGAGGAACTCCTTATAGTCGTCCCGTGGCTGTTGCTCGTTCAAAGTATCATTGATAAATATAAGAAGGTTTGGTCTGTCATCTGAGAGCTGTTCTCTCGTTGTTGCATCATCCATGGCACTTGTAAAATTGGAGTGATCCATTGCGGGCCAAGATTCCCTAAATCGTTTAAATAATGGAACATCTGGGCCTGAAGACGGCGGCATTTTGGTTTCAAATGCAGCTTTCAAAACAAGTTCCATAATGTGATGACGACACGGAATGTAAAGCAATTCTCTCTCCAACTTCTGCTCGAGTAAGACACTCGCACCCTTTATTCTACCCAAGTTTGAAGATGTCGTGTCACAACACAGTGCCTCAATTTTTTCGTCTAAATCCCATTCTAGAAGCTCTGCAAAAAGAGCGTCAGCTTGTTCCCTTCCAGTTGAGGATTCAATTGAAGGCACTCCTAATATTTGCTCTGTATCACCACTCTGTATGATTATTGCAAGGCGATCATATTTAACCCCACAAAGTTCACTAAAAAGCTTTCCATCCCAATGAAGGACAATGGGATTACTTAAATCAGACTCAGTGAATCTTTCCTTCAACTTCTTTGCTCTGGTTTCTCGCAAAGTTCGTCTTGCACGATGAAACGTTGATTTATTTATGGCAAGAGATTCTGCATTGTGCCCAAAAGCTTCAGCTGCCGCAAATAAAATATGAACAGCGTCGCGATAGCTCACTTTACTTTTGTCTAAGCTACCCACTAATCTCGGAGTCATCACGATTTCCCTTCCTCGTTTCAATTTTGGTGTTGCAGATGCAAGCGGTGGATTTTCTACATATTTCTCGTCGACGCTGACATCTGATTTTGGGTTATCATCTGATGATTCCAAATTGACTTGGTCATCTGACAACAACAGAAATTGAAACTGAGTTATAAACTGATAAGAGACGGTGTACACAATAAATTGGCGGGCGTTGCGTACCATTTGGCAACGTTGTAATACGTCCATTTAAACCCATGTAAAAGGTCGAATACGGAGTTTTTCACCGAGCACCCAACAGTTAAATTCGAACTTTTTTCATGGGTTTAATAGACGCACCGCAACGATGTCATATTGAACGCTACGCCACTGAAGAGAGTGGAAGGAGAAATTGGGAGGAAAAGGAGGGGATAAGGAGAAGGGGGTAAAAGGACGATGAACAAATTTGAAAAACCTAACCTGCTACGTTGGATGCTCGAAAGCTCCTCTCAGCCCGCTCTTCAGCTTTTTGTTTACGTTCTTGAGTTCTCTTTTCTTGTTCGGCTAGTTTCTTATCCACACCAAACATGCGACCAGGGCGTCCTGGCTTTCTTTGATTCAAAAGAAACTGTCGATCTTCCTCAATTTCAATGATGATCAATGCATCTGCGTGCGCTATATCAAAAAGATTTTGGAGGTTCTCTTTAAATTCGTCGATTCTCTGCTGAGTACGAGAAGTTAACCGTGATGCACTTTTTTGAAGATTCCGTAAGTCGCCATAAAGCTTCTCTAACTGAGCAATGCAATGGTGATCCTCTCTTACAGGAATTCTGGCCTTATTCCAAAATATAAAAACCTCTTTAATCACAAGTCTCGCGCTTTCCCGTAGATTCAGTTTCACCTCACGCAAATTGAAAAATAAAACGCTCAAGACAACATTATTGGACGGCAATTTGGATCCAACGATTTGATGAGTATGTTGACCAACAAGGAATATTTCGGTTTGATTCCTTAAATTTTTTTTTTTTAGACATATTGAAACTTATATTTGTTTGGAATGACAAAAAATGCGCCAAAACAAAAGCCGTTTTGGGTGTACATAACCTACGTTTTCAACGTTAAAATATCATCAGCTGTTGAAAGTTTGAAAGCTCTGAAAACAGTGCAACGTTGTCAAACGATCTCGAAAAAAATCTGAATTACGCGTCACTCCACCATTTCGAGCCGCGCGCAAACGTGATTTTCCAAAATTTTGACGGATGCTCAAATTTTTTTTAAAAATTTTATGCAAAATTGCAAGCCATATTTTAAAAGTAAAGCTTAGGAAGCGTCCTTCCTGAAAATATAAAAGCCCTCAGAGCAATGCAACGTTGTCAAATGCGCCTGTCAACAGGCGAGATTACGCTATTTACGGCCAATCTTTCAATTCGAGCTACGGGAACGTGATTTTTCACAATTTTGACGCGGCCGCAGTCAAAATTTGACAACGCTGTCCAAAAACGTATTACATTCGATTAAAGTACTTTGGTAATTGTCGCTATTACCAAAATTCCAAAGTCCTGCGAGCACTACAACGTTGTCAAATATACCAGTCAAATTGCGAAAAAACACGATAATCCACCGTTTCGAGCTGCGCGAACGTGATTTTGCCCAATTTTGGAGGGAGCTCTAACAAAATTTTAAATTGCAATGATAAATTCAACTGTATTACCTAAAAGTATAGCTGCCAGTGTCTTACTCGCACAAATTTCAAAGCCCTAGGTTACCTGCACAAGGGTCAAACGCCCCCCCCCCGAAAAGGCGGGAAAACGCGATAATTCAAAATTTGAAAGTCCCGCTTCGCAACTTTAAGTTCGATGCGGCACCATTTAAAATTGTCCGATCGAGCTCAAAATTTTTGGGGGGTGTTTTCTACCTAAAAGGAACAACTTTGGAGGGTGAGACGGTTCATTTTCGAAAATTCCCAAAATAAGGGACACCCTAGCATACATTCGAGATTGAATAATCTAATTCTTTTCCCTTGCAGTTAAGATCAGTTAAATTCTTACCTTGTTGTAAGGCGAGCAATAACGGCGCTAACTCTGGGTCGATTTTGGTTTCCAAAGCAATATCATTAGCTGTGACAGGCAGTTGTAGGGTTTGTTCTTGTACAAAAAAGTCAAAATCATCAGAGATCTGCTGTTGTCCGAGAGCGATAGAATCATCTTTGAAGGACTTGCTAGAATGACCATTGGTGCTTGGAATCCGGGATAGGTAGTCTGCGTTTTGATTTTTGTCGGCATGTTTATGCTTGATGTCATAAACAAAATTGGATAAGGAAGAAGCATAATTAGCAGAGCGGGAAAGAGTAAACTTAGGCAAGAGTGCATTTTGTGCGAGATTGGTTTATTGTCTGAGAAGATTGTGAATTTACGACCGTATGAACATTGAAAAAAGCGTTTTACACTCCAAACTATTGCAAGAGCTTCACGATCAATTTGTGAGTATGCTTTTTCTGTTGAATTTAGAGATTTGCTTGCATAAGCTATGGGTCTTTCACTTTGGTCAGGCATTACATGAGACAAGACTGCACCTAGGCCAACTGGACTTGCATCTGTTGCTAGAATAAGGGGTATGTCAGGCTGATATGGAACTAAAATTTGATCTAAAACGAGCAAATCTTTGAGTTTTTGAAAAGCATCCAGACCTTCTGTGGACCATTTGAGTTTACCTTCGTCTTTCAGCATTTCCCGCAAAGGGAATGTGACAGTGAAAAGATGCGGAATGAACGAGTGATAATAGATCACTTTTCCGAGAAATGAGCGGAGTACATTGGGAGTGTTTGGCTTTGGGGCATTTGTAACGGCACTGACATGCTTATCTATTTATGTAAACCTGATCCATCAATTACGTGACCCAAGAATTCGACACAGGTTAAAAGAAATCCACATTTGGAACGTTTGAGTCTCAAACCTGCTTTAAAAAGACAATTGAGAGCTTTTTCCAGAATGATAAACAATTTATCGATGGAAACAGCAAACAGGAGAATATCATCAAAAAAGTTAAGAGAACCATCAATGTTTCGTAAAAGTTCCTCAAGACGGCGTTGCCAGATGGCAGGTCTACTGGCGACTCCATACTGTGCGCGGCGAGGTCGTATGAGACCATGAGTTGGAGTATTTAGTGTCATTAGTTCACAGGTTTCCTCATCACAAACAATACTCATAAAGGCATCTGAAATGTCAAGCTTGCAAAAATATTTAGAGTTTTGCACCTTGTTAAATAAATCTTCTATTCTAGGAAGTGGATACTCTTCTATAATTAGTTGAGGATTCAAATTAAATTTGTAGTCGTCGGTGATTTTTAGCTTACCACTTTTAATTACAACATGGGTTGGCGACGCCCATTCATAGTGGGTAACCTTAGTATAGAGACCTGAGCTCAGTTTTGTGTCAATTTCTTTTGCATAACGAGCTTGCAGAGCAAGTGATATTTGACGAGCTCGTGCAAAGATAGGTTTTGCATTACTTTTCAGATATAATCGACTAGGAGGGCCTTCTAAGGTACCTGCAGAATCACTGAACACTTTATCATATTTATTTAACAAGTTTTTAAGACGAGTTTGTACTTCATCTGTTTGAGTACTTAAATCTAGAGTTGTTTTCACTTGACTAATTGAGGGTGACAAGAGATCAGTGAGGGGAAGGAGATCCTTGAAATGTACAATCCTTTCTCTGCCAAAAACACTATTGACAGGTTGATTTACTACAAAAATGTTTAGCAATTTTGTTCGATTTTGGAGAGTAACTTTGACTTTAGCGTAGCCAATACATGCGATTTTTTCTTTTGTGAAAGTGACAAAACAGCGACTGGTGTGTTGGAGTATGATATTAGGGAGAAGTTGATTGAAAACTTTTGAGCTAATAACTGAGCATGCCCCACCGGTGTCAAGTTCCATTTGAAGAGACTTGCCATTAACGAGGACATTCAACATACAAGGCGGTGGAGGAATATCTACACTATTGATACCAAGTTGGTTAATTGATGTACCAACTTTGTTTACAGAAAATTGCAAGAATTCAGAACACGGTTCTTCTTAGAATTGAGAACAATTTGAGCTATGAGGCTCAGTTGCATGTAGGTTAATAGAGCTATTTGTGGATTTTTTCATGCAAACTTTCGCCAAGTGACCTCTACGATGACAGACATCACATTGATTATTACAAAATTTGCAAGATTTGCGATAATGATTACCACCAATAAGCAAGAAGAATCGTCATTTGGATTTGGTTGAGAAAAATTAGATTTAAAGTTCCTTTTACCTTTATTACTGTAAGAGCGGTCGTTACCGTAAGAGCGATTGTTGCTGTTTGAGCGATTGTTGCTGTAGGAACGATTATTGCTGTAGGAACGATTATTGCTGTAGGAACGATTATTGCTGTGAGAGCGAGAAACTTGTGCGTTAGATTGCTTGAGCTTGGGACGACTGTCGTGGGAGAATCGGTTGACACTGTTGTTAACTTCAGGTTTGGGTTTCAGTTGGAGTCCGGCTTCTCTTGTCGCTTCCAAGTCAGATGCTATTTTTAAGGCGCTATCAAAGGTCTCTGGTTGTTTGCTAACAATTTTATCACGGATGTCATTTCGGCTTACACCATGGATGAATTGGACTCGAAGGGAGAAATCTAAAAACTGTTCAAATTGGCAATAACGTGCTGCTGCTTTGAGACGGGTAGCATATGCGACTGCAGATTCCTCTGGTTTTTGTGGCAATTTCCTAAATTTTATAATTTCACTAAATTTGTTTTGTGATTTGGAGAAGTAGCTAGTTAATTTGGAGACAATTTCTTAATAATTGAGAGTTTCAACAGGAGTTGGATAGGCAATATTTGTAAGAATTGAGTTCAGGTGTGAACCCATGTGATCTCGGATGTGTGAAGCCCATGTAGCTGTTGGGAGCTTACACAGTTCTAGTTGTAATTTGAAACTATTGAAATAGTCACCAATTTCTTCTGAGTTTTCTTGGAATGGGTTGAATGAGAACCTTGTGGTGGAAGTTGAGGCTGATACCTGTTGCACTTGGAGTTGAACCAATTAAGTTACCACGTTAGTCAGGGCATTGAGTTTGTCCTCCAAAGTTGATGCTGGATTGAGAGCATTTTGAGCAGGATTGGCTTGATTAGCTTGGTTATCCAGATCGTTCGGCATTTTTTTTTTTTTTTTTTTTTTTTTTTTTAGCGAGATCACACGCGGTATCGTTTAGGCGTTATGCAATGTGATAAGAGATGCGAGCGAAAAACTAACACGAGAACCGCACGGTTTTCAACTTCTGACCGAAAACTCCGAATTACTACTTACGAGCGAGAAGAAACGCGAGTTAGCGAAATGAAGACTCGTCGCCATTTGATTTATCGTGAATATATCATGATAATAATAATTGATATAATGAATAGGAAAAAGAGAGAGAGAGCTTGGGATTGGAGACTTCCTTTAATAATACGAATAAGAACATTAGAATGAACAACTGTTGTTGATATGAGGTTGACAGTCAGGTGTGCCAACTTATAAATTAAGTACCAACCTAACATATACGATGTAACATATTATAAATTAATTAACTTTGTTTATAGCTTTGTAGAGTAAGTCAAGTTATTTAGTTCTACATCGTCATTAATGCTCAGTCTTCGTTGTAAAGTATTTTCATATCACAATCATTCAAAATTATACAGACCACAATACTCACCAAATCTCTATATTTAATCATCGTGTTATCTCCAAATTTTATGCTCCACCCCAGTTGGTATCACCCAGTGCTTAAGTGCACTGAGCCGACTGAGAGCTTTGAAGTCTGGTCAAATATTCATCGATAAATCATTTTACGGTCCACTTAACTGAAACCAGCTACCGTGGTTAAAGGTGCCTTAAAGAAAAAGATCAACCAATCAAAATTGTGATCGATTTTAGAATGTGGCAGATGGCTGCAATAAAAAAGCTAAAGGAAATTCAATCTAAGTATTTAGCCAAAATCGAATGAATCATAAGAGGAAATTGGCTAAAAATAATTAAAACTAGCAAACAATAAGTGTGAAGGAAACGAACATTGAAAATCCCAAAAATGATTGTCCGCACTATTTTGGGACCATCGAAAAAAAAAAAACTTAAGTATAACATTTTGCGAAATTTGGGGTGCAAATCCTCGGAGATTGTGTTTTTTGCAATTAAAAGTATACTTCAGATTTGCTTGTAAGAAATGTTTTCATTTTTCTCAAAATTATTTTCGTTCAATGATGATCAAATTTACAGTATCAACTAGCAACGCGTGACACAAGTAATTTCATCTCGCTGATTCTAATACGATACTCGTAAAGTGGACAGCGTTCATTTATCTGTGAACAAATTTGATTTATGATTGCATTTTTTTAAAGGTGTGGTATGGATGGAAGAGAGTTTATCTTGGAACAAAAATGATGCCAGAGAAAGTCAGAGACAAGCCAACACTTAGTTGGCCAACTGAAAAGGGAGTTCTGTACACGCTGTTAATGACAGGAAAGTACATCTGATTGACAGTTAAATTTTTGTCATCTACAAATAACCTGTTACAATCAGTGCAGTTCTTTTGTATGAATTATGCGTTAAAGAGAGCCTATTTGAAAGCCTTTTACGCGATTTAAGGGTTAAATACTTCCATTTACACGTCTATCTGCAATAATGGAGAGAGAGGAGGGACCCTTGGAACAACTTTTGTCATCATTTTCCCCCAAGGCTCCCAAAAAAGATTTTCGAAACCTTTCTTAGTTACTCGTTGACATGGCCCTAAAGAATGTGAAAGAATGCGCATCGGAAAAGCTCGTAAAGAGAGAGTTAAAATCGATTTGATGAAAACGCTCCAACACTCAACTCTCCTCTGAGTCCTCAGGCCTGAGGTTGGTTCAGATAGTACCCTGTCAGCAAGAAGTTATGCCTACAATATTGTGACAACATGTTAATATGTTGGAACATATTGTCATATGATGATAAAATCATGTCAGCATGTTCTCAACATATTGTCAACATTTATTTTTTCTAATTTTCATGTTTGTATATTGTGAGAATATTGTAAAAACATATTGTGAGCATGTGTTGGAGCATGTTGTCAGCATATTGTTAGCATCTTGTCAGCATATTGTTAGCATCTTGTCAGCATATTGTTGACGTCTTGTCAGCATATGTTGAAAATAAAAAATATTTATACGGAATTTGCCTGCATCCAATGTCTATTTTCGTTCTCCGTGTAATTGGTACTGAATTCTACTTAATCCAGAATGAGTTACTTCAATTAGAGGCACTGTCTGTGGATGGAGGCGAACTTTGAACTTTGAGCTAGTTTTCAGTTGAAACTTTATAGCCTTCCTGGGGTCATAATTTTGTCTGATATCTTGAGAGGACCTGGGCGTAACTTACGCTCGGCCATGTGACCCTGCGATAGTACAATGGGTATTTGAAGCCATTAGGCACCTTCACGCAATGCAACGCTCGAATCCGATCAAGACTTTGTTCCTTGACTGAAAAGTGGAATCGTTTGTATTTATGCCAATTAGGTGGAAAAATTTGTTCTATGGATTGAGGTGGTCTTAAAATTATAATAGCCGCTAAAGTTATCAAAATGAATATTTTTTTTTTTTTTTTTTTTATAGTACCATGTGGGAGGAATACAAATAAATAACTTTGCTCCATCAAACTTTACGTAAGACTGTTTTTGAGCTTTTGAGAGCTCCCTAAAAATGGGAAAATCTCGCACTTTTGTGTAGAAATTATTGAAATATCTTCATTGTACGTACAGGGAGTGTCCCAGACCTACCGTACCAGGCCTTTTTCTCTGCCGATACTCAACATACAGAGCTGAAAATTGGTGTTCTAATGTATTTTGAAGAGACAAATTCAAATTCTGAGGTTTCAAAGCCCCCCGATTATTTTAGTTTTTTTTGGGGGGGGGGAGGGAGAGTTTGGGGGGTCGACCTCTTTTTGGTATCGGGGATTCCCCCTTTAAAAGCAAAATAAGTTAAAAAAATGAGTCAGATTGGTACTCCTAATCCTACAGTACAAAACTCTTGGTATGTCAACTGAAAATCATTTTTGGGCCCCTCATCCCCCCAAATAGCCCCCAAGCATAAATAACCAATTGGTGCAAGAATTGTCGTAAAATCTCCTGAAAAATTTCTGAACGGGGGTATTTTAGGTCAAAGAGCTCAAATTTGATGTTTTCAAAAGCCTCCGACTACTTATGGGGGCTATTTGGGGAGGCTCAAAAATGATTTTGAGTTGACGAACAAAAGTTTACCTTGTTTCATAGTTGTTGATTAGGAGTACCAATTTGACTTCAGGGTCATTCCACGTGGGATCAACCAATGTTGTTGATCGACCATCTCAGAAAAATTCCAAACTTTGGTAGTCGATTTTGATATGCATAGGTGTGACAGAAACGATTTTTCAAATTTTTTTGAGTCCCCCCATTCCCGTGGCGGCCATTTTTAGGTTAGGTCCCCCTCTAAATTTGAGCAAAATAGAGGCTCACGAAAACTCTCTTAACTTTCTTTGTAAAAGAGCTTTAGAAATTTTCAAAAAAACCAAATTGTAGCTCAAAAGATGGACTATTTTTTATTTGAGGTCCGGTTTTTCTCACATTTAAGACACATGCCTCTAATTAGGCCAAAACTTTAGGCAAAAATCTGTCAAATTTTGCATTTTTGAGCTAAAATTCACGCACGAAGGAAAATAGCTTAGGACTCCAAAAATTTTTTCTGCGTAGTCCTATACCAAGAGACCTCATAAAAAAATTTTGGGCCCCTAACCTCTCTCCAATTTTTTTGGAAAGACTCTCAAAAATTGAAATTTTGAAAAAATGGCCTAATTCAAGGGCTCATAACTTTTTTCTGTGTAAATTAAAAAATACGAAATTCTCAGGAATTTTACTCCTTTAGTAGGGCAATCAATTGGCGTAAAGTTTTTTTTTCGGGCAAGGCTTCGTTAATTTTTTATGGTCGATTCAAAACGGCCAAAATTACGATTTCTGGTGAAAATTGCGTAACTCTCTACATCGAAATATATCGAAAAGTATCGATGAAATCGAAAAAACTGGATATGTTTTCCGTAGCTGAGATAATTTGGAACAAGAAAGGTATTTTTACGGTTTTACTCTCCGACAACTCCTAAGTCCTCAAAAACGCGATTTAAGTTTACCGAGATTTTCGGAGAAATTGAGACTCGAGTGTCATGATGATCATGATGATGCACCGGCAAGGCGATCGAAGTAACATTGCGTTGTCAGGCGTGTCTCAATTTCTCCGAAAATCTCGGTAAACTTAAATCGCGTTTTTGACGACTTAGGAGTTGTCGGAGAGTAAAACCGTAAAAAAACCTTTCTTGTTCCAAATTATCTCAGCTACGGAAAACATATCCAGTTTTTTCGATTTCATCGATACTTTTCGATATATTTCGATGTAGAGAGTTACGCAATTTTCACCAGAAATCGTAATTTTGGCCGTTTTGAATCGACCATAAAAAATTAACGAAGCCTTGCCCGAAAAAAAAAAACTTTACGCCAATTGATTGCCCTACTAAAGGAGTAAAATTCCTGAGAATTTCGTGTTTTTTAATTTACACAGAAAAAAGTTATGGGCCCTTGAATTAGGCCATTTTTTCAAAATTTCAATTTTTGAGGGTCTTTCCAAAAAAATTGGAGAGAGGTTAGGGGCCCAAAATTTTTTTGTGGGGTCTCTTGGTATAGGACTACGCAGAAAAAATTTTTGGAGTCCTAAGCTATTTTCCTTCGTGCGTGAATTTTAGCTCAAAAATGCAAAATTTGACAGATTTTTGCCTAAAGTTTTGGCCTAATTAGAGGCATGTGTCTTAAATGTGAGAAAAACCGGACCTCAAATAAAAAATAGTCCATCTTTTGAGCTACAATTTGGTTTTTTTGAAAATTTCTAAAGCTCTTTTACAAAGAAAGTTAAGAGAGTTTTCGTGAGCCTCTATTTTGCTCAAATTTAGAGGGGGACCTAACCTAAAAATGGCCGCCACGGGAATGGGGGGACTCAAAAAAATTTGAAAAATCGTTTCTGTCACACCTATGCATATCAAAATCGACTACCAAAGTTTGGAGTTTTTCTGAGATGGTCGAGCAACAACATTGGTTGATCCCACGTGGAATGACCCTCCATTTTTGCAATTTTTTTGCTTTTGAAGGGGGATCATTAATACCGTAAAGGGGGCAACCCACTCCCACCAGTCTCCCTCCCACCAGTTCCCCTCCCACCCCTCCTCCTCCCCCCTCAACCCCCAAAAAAATAATCTGGGGTCTTAGAAACCTCAAACTTTGAATTTGTCTCGTCAAAATACGTGCGTATGCCAATTTTCCGTTATTTGTGTTGAATAGCGGCTGAGAATAGGCCACGGTCTTGGACACCCTGTCTAGAATAAAATTTCCTCAATCTTGTTTTAGAAATATTCTACCAAAAACATTGCATTTCATTATTTGCACTTTATTAATTAATAAATAAAAACCACTTTTAAAAGACGTTGCAGCAATTATTCAGCGCATATAAATACGAATAAATACATATAAATAATAATCTAATTTAGCAACATATTAAGAGCATTTTATAAGCATGTTTTGGGTATATTGTGTCCAATATGTTGTATAATATACGTAGCATCTGTCATGAAATATGAAAGCAACATTATTGTAAATATTATCAACACGTGTTAAATCATGATGGAGCAACATATTGAGACCATATTTTAAGCATGTTTTGGGTATATTGTGTCCAATATGTTGTATAATTTACATAGCACCAGTCATTAAATATGAAAGCAACATTATTGTAAATATTATCAACACATGTTAAATTATGATGAAGCAAAATATTGAGAGAATATTCTAGGTATGCTGTAAGCATATGCAACCTCCAAAAATGCTGAGAATATGTGGCTGTGAATGTTGAGAATATTTTTTCCCATGACATATTCCATGTATGATGTGAGCATGTTGTCGACATGACTTTTGCTGACAGGGTAGTCACAGAGGCATATGACTTTGAATAGATTTCTGAAAAGTGCAAATTTTATACATATTTGATGAAATAGGATAAAGTAAAAAAAGGTTGAACAATGAACCCCATATGCCTATTTATAACAAAAAAGACCTATATCAAAAACATAAGTAGAGGAAGCGTAAACTACAAATTTCGATATTTACGAGAAAAAAAAGAAAACACTAACAAGGGGAAGGCAAAGGTGGGCCCGCTCCAAATGGAACGGGACTTGCATGAGAACATAATCCTTGGGGTCCTAATGAAGGGACTTACAGCACTTTTTGTGAATGGGCCCCTGAATTTGCAAAATTTTGATTTTAAAATGAGCCCCAGGGACGGCGGATCGTTATGTAGCCGAGAATCAGACTCTCGCTTCCCACCGAAGTCGTGGCGCAACGACAGCGTAGTGGACTCCGGTTTACAGGGTCCTGAGTTCGATTCCTGCTGGCGGTGCTAATTTTTCACGACAATTGTGCTCATGTTTCTTTGCCATGTTTTTATATTTCTTTCTTGTTGCTTGTTTGTATTTTAGTTAAGTTTTGCTTTTTGTTTTGTTTTGTTTTGTTTTTTTAAAAAACCGTTTTAATCGAATTATTCCACCACTTTTCATCCTGCATTTATCAGGTATTACTACACTGTGCTTGTATATAAAAGTTAAGAAAATATTGGAAAAGAAAAACACCAGCACTTGAAAAAACAGACGAGAAAAAAAGTTTCGTTGATCAATTCCCATTCGTCTTTTTGATTTTCTACTATTTTCTTAACTTTTACATACAAGCACAGTGAAGTAACTGCATATACAGCACGAAAAGATGTGGAATAATAAAAACAAAACAAAACCAAACAGCAAACAAGCAACAAAAAAGAAGCATAAAAACAAGCAGATAGTTCTGACACTACAGTGTCAGAGAAGGCGCACTTTGAGCAAATTTGGTCCCTCATAAATCAAATTCCATTTCCGTCATCTCAAAAATAATGTGTCCAACAAAAATCCGGGTCCGAACCTGGGTGCGGCGAGTGGGTAGGGGTTAGGACCACTACGTATGATCTAAGGACAAAAACCTTCGAATATTCCACCATCTCATAAAAAAATTGTCCAGCAAAAGTTAGGGTCCGAACCTGTGTCCAGCAAAAGTTAGGGCCCGAACCTTTGTGCGGCGAGTGGGGGAGGGGGTGTAGAACCACTTCGGACAATCTTAGCACAATCCCTTCGAATTTTCCAACATCTCAGAAAAAACTGTCCAGTAAAAGTTTGGGTCCGAACCGGTGTGTGGTGAATGGGGGGGGGGGTGGGGGTTAGGACCAGTACGGACAGTCTTAAAACAAACCCCTCAGATTTTCGACCATCTCTAAAAAAATTATCTAGCAAAAGTTCAGGTCTGAGCCTGTGTGCGTCGAGTGGGGGGCGGTAGGACCACTACGGACAATCATAGCACAAATCCTTCGAATTTTCCACTGCACATCACTAAATGCACGTAATAAATTATGTCCGTTGGACGTCCGAAGAAAGGCCGATTTCATTCCTCCGAAGGATAAATGTCCTTGGACGTATTTTGGACATCGCATTTTGACTGTCTTTGTTGGATGGTGCATTGGACGTCTTAAGACAATTTTCAACGCATTTTCAGAGAGAAATGGTGCGCTGACACATTTTTCATCAAAAATAAACGCGCCAACGTATTTGTCATCCAATTATGACGGGATCCCACTTTTCAGCAAAAGTGTAAGCGCTAACTCAATCTAATCTATTTTCTCAAATTCTGATTGTTAGCGCCAAAAATATTTTTGGCTCGAATTAGCACGCTCGCCTCAGAATCAGTTAAAACCGATGCACTGTCATAATTTTTAGAAGAAATTGATGAGATCACACAATTTTCAAAAAGACATGGAGCGTTGATCCATTTTGCAGCAAATATAAGCGCGCTAATTTAATTTTCACCAAATTGTGGTGCACAACTTTAATTTCCTGCAAAAGTATGAGCGCTAGCTCCATTTCCCCATTTTCTCCCATTCCGTCTTGTTTCCTTTTTTTTATAACGCTTGAAAATATTTTTGCTCAAAACTATGCGCTCCCTCAAGTTTCAGAAAAAAAACAGCACTTGCGCTGACAAAATTTTTCAGGAGAAATTGACTCGCTAACACAAGTTTCAGAAAGAAATGGAGCGCTGACTCATGTTTCAGGATAAGGCGCTAACTTAATAGTAACCAAAGTGTGAGGCGCAAACTAAATTTTTGTGCTAAAGTCTAAGCGCTAGACTTTAAGGCATGACTGATCAACCTAAAAACACCTAATCAGTCTCAAATTCTTATTTTTAGCGTTAAAAATATGTTTGGCTCAAATTAGCGCGCTCACCTCAGTATCAGTAAAAACCGATGTGCTGACAAAATTTTTTAGAAGAATTTGATGAGATCACACAATTTTCAGAAAGAAATTGCGCGTTGACTCATTTCGCAGCCAAAAAAAAAGCGCGCTAACTTCATTTTCACCAAATTGTGGTGCACGACCTTCATTTTCAGCAAAAGTATGAGTGCTAACTCAATTTCCCCATTTTCTCCAATTCTGTCTTGTTTTTTTTTTTTTATTGCGTTTGAAAATATTTTTGTTCCAAACATATTTTTTGGTTTTTGTTTTTGTTATGTTTATTTTTGTTTTTGGGCTCACTCAAGTTTCAGTAAAAAACAGCATGTACCCTGACATAATTTTCAGAAGGAATTGACTCGCTAACACAAGTTTCAGAAAGAAATCGAGCGCTGACTCATGTTTCAGGATAAGGCGCTAACTTAATAGTAACCAAAGTGTGAGGCGCAAACTCAATTTTGTGCAAAAGTATAACCCTGGCATGACTGATCAACCTCAAAACACCTAATCAGTCTCTAATTATCTCTAACTAAGATAATGTGCAGATACTGAGAAGATATTCAATTCTGAACTTGTAAGTCCAGATACTCTCCAGATATTGAGAGGATATTCAATTCTGAGCTTGTAAGTCCAGATACTCTCCAGATATTCAAAAGATGTTCAATCTCAGTAAAAAACAGCACGTATGCTGACATAATATTCAGAAGAAATTGACTCGCTAACACAATTTTCAGAAAGAAATGGATCGCTGACTCATGTTTCAGCATAAGACGCTAACTTCATTTTAACCAAATTGTGAGGCGCAAACTCAATTTACTGCAAAAGTCTAAGTGCTAAACTCTTAGGCATGACTGATCAACCTCAAAACACCTAATCAGTCTCTAATTCTGATCATTAGCTTTAAAAAATATTTAAATATTAAAAGTGAACACTGAACAGTCATCAGTTCAACCAAAGATAAATGAGAATTCTGAGCATTGAGATGGTGAAAGTTTAGAGTTCTTGCTGCTGGGACTCCCCGTTTTGCGTTTGACCAAACGCTATAATTAATTATAATAATTACATTTACATGGAAAAAAGAAACATTCAGAACGGCAAATGATTGGTTCACTTAAAAAACCCAGAATAAATACCGGGACAATTTGAAATCATCACTAATCAGAAAGTGAGGTTAGTAAAAAATTTTTTAAGTAGAATAACTTTAAGAAAACGTGAATCAATGAACATCTAATTACTTCCAACACACTCGAAATTCAGTCGTGATTGGGAAAACATTAACTTTTCAAATGAAATTGGCATAAAAAAAAACACAGGACACAACTTAACAATCACGACATCAAAAAAGCTCAATTCGCCATTTGATCACAAGGGGGCGTAGTGTACTCTATTGAGTAGCAGACCGATTTCAATAGGCGCACGTAGTACCTACGGTGCGCCTAACATGGCAAAGAAAGAAAAGCACAATTGTCGTGAAAAATTAGCACCGCCAGCAGGAATCGAACTCAGGACCATGCAAACCGGAGACCACTTAGCTGTCGTTGCGCCACGACTTCGGTTGAAAGCGAGTGTCTGATTCTCGGCTACATAACGATCCGCCGTCCTTGGGGCTCACTTTAAAATCAAAATTGTGCAAATTCAAGGGCCCATTCACAAAAAACGCTGTAAGTCCCTTCATTAGGACACCAAGGACTATGTTTTCGCGCAAGTCCCGTTCCATTTGGAGCGGGCCCACCTTTCTGCTTTCTGCTTTTC
This sequence comes from Trialeurodes vaporariorum, assembly GCA_011764245.1. Taxonomy (NCBI): domain Eukaryota; kingdom Metazoa; phylum Arthropoda; class Insecta; order Hemiptera; family Aleyrodidae; genus Trialeurodes; species Trialeurodes vaporariorum. Next base: position 49,215,758 of record VMOF01000111.1, read on the forward strand.
TTTTTTTTATGTAACCAAATACTCGAAAAATTGGCAATAAGTCTTAAAACCGCAAAGCTTAGGTGTATCGACCCCTTAGACTGGAAAAGCACGAACATCGAGAAAAAACTCACCAACCAATCGAGAAATTAATTTTATAAGTGTCAACTCTCCTAATTTTTTTTTACCTAATCGTCAATGAGGTGAATGATTGTGAAACATATTATTTTTCAAAGGCTTCATAGGTTTTCTGGTCACATTTTCGGCAAATATCCAAGATATGACTTTTTCAACCATTTTTATCCCGGTTCATATAGATTTCAACCAAAAAAATAACAATAGAATTTTCGAGTCGTAAGGTGAACGCAAAATCTTAAAATAATACCTAGCTTCCAAAATACGGGTGTAAATTCCTCCAAATCTCATACAAAGTTGTGCTACCACTAGAAGATCATAATATTACAACATTACATCAATGACAGTTTTGGTTGTGGTAAAGTTAGTTTTGAAAAAAAAATTATATCCGTTATTTGGAATTATGTTTGAAACTGAATTATGAGTTTTTCAGGATCATTTTTTAGTAAAGTATTTTATTCCTTACTTCCCTCAAAGACTTTGAAAAGAAAAAAGATAATAATATTGAAAAAAATTTCGTTATGTAAATAAATAATGCTCTACATTGTCACGAAGCACCAATTTTTTCCAGGTCCCGACTTTCCAACCCGAGAACAACCAATGGAAAGGGAGTGGATATATTGGAGGGTAGGAAATATTCCAGAAAATGACATCGTGTTAGGTGACGAAATTGACGCATACGCGGGACCATCTTGCGCCTTCGAACCATGTAAGTTTACACCTCCGAACACAAACTTAGTAGTTAATTTGAAGCATAGATGGAAAAATTTCAAAATTAAAATTTTAATTCCCAAAATGCATCAGGCTGGAAGTGTTTTTAGTGCATGATGAGTATCATGCACTATTGAAATTGTTTTAGTTTCTGAGACGCATGCTTTCTTATGAACTGTGCCTGTTCAGCGTTCCACGGCTTGGTCCCAGTTTCGAGAAGTATTTCGTTAGGCGCGTTTTTTTTCACAATTCCACCAATCCTGTGCCTTCGTAGGCTTGTGTGATTTTTCTACGGCGGGAGTCTTGTGTCCAGGTTTGAGGTTACGCGATTTTTCGAATGCAATTACGTTTGGATTATGACTCGGACACCAAAGATATTTCGTTTGTTAGTTCTCCGTATTATTATTTTAATTTTGGTATCAAGATTTATTGGTTTTCGCAAGAAAATATGTATTTAGCTCTTTTCAAATCTCGAGGCTTGTTATTGTTGATTTTTTGGTTCTGTTTCGTATGGGGCATGGACCGCTTTGCAGACTGAATATATTTGCCGTTCAGAAAACATCAGTGCAGTTGCAATGAGGAATGCACAGTAATGCATATTCTTCATTAGGTCATTGTTTATATCAAAAATTACTGAAATAATGCTGAATTACTGTCTGATATGTGAGGTGAAAATAAGCCTCTTATTTTTGCTCATGATTTAACTTGCCAGTTTAACTTAAGTCATCATATCTGTCCATGTCGAAGAGTGCTCTCTGGATCTTCCGATTCTTCTGAATTGGAGAAGCCTTGAGATCCTTCCTGAAAAGTGTCACCCCTTTCATTAAGCTCCTACCTACTCAGCGAAGTAGGTATGTTTCCCCACTGTTTATCTGTTAAAGAGTATTTCTAAAATTTTAACTGTCTCAAACATTTAGCATTCATTGGCTACAGTTTGATTCTAGAAAGCCCTCTATGGCCATCTTTGATCTCAGCAATTTTCCTCTGTCTTAACGTGTAAGTACGTCAGTATAAGTCCTTCATTTCCCTGTTTCTCCATGATATAATTCCTTGGCAGCCAATTATGGACAATCGAATCAACTTGGACGAATCGAATCTGATGGATTCTTTCAGAGGGTAAATTAATTAAAAGCATGCTTTCATAGTGTTTCACCAAGAAACAATAAAATTAGAATTATAGAATTCACGAAGAATGGAACATTATTTAATAAGACAAATCCGTTCGAAATATTATTTATAATATGACAAGATAAAAGTCCTCTAGGTTAGGAAAAAGAACAACCATTGATAAGGTTGTATCTAACATATGGTATGATGACACCGTTGCCACTTCGTTGCAACATTCTGCCCCCCCCCCTTGAGCATATAGCTCAAAAACTTAAAAATTAAATAGGCAGGGGACAGACATCAGTAATTGATCTTACAATCGTCCCATGAGGTGTACGCAAAGTTAATACACGTGTCAATCCATCAGTTCCTGGATGAATTTTTTCAATTCTAGCTAATTTCCAATAGGAAGGTGGAGTGTATTTGTCTTTAAGCGCAACTAGTCGTCCAACTGATAGAGAAGGTTGAGGGATTTTCCATTTTCGACGCACTTGTAATTGTTGCAAATAGTCGGTGCTCCACAGTTTCCAAAATTTAGACAATAGTTGAGAAAGAGAGTTCCACCTTGATAATGAGTCAGTGCGAGCAGTTGAGATTATTTCTGGAGGCAAGGCAGTCAATGGCTTTCCAATGAGAAAATGGCCCGGGGTGAGAGCTTCAAAGTCGTTCGGATCAGAAGAAAGAGCGACTAACGGTCGCGAGTTTAAGACTGCTTCAATCTGCAAACATAGAGTGGATGCCTCATCAAAGGAGAGTACACGGCTGCCGATGGTTTTTCGAAAGTGAAGTTTGAAGCTTTTGATGGACGCCTCCCACAATCCACCATGATGAGGAGATTGAGGAGGTATGTTGCTCCAGTGAATGTGATGAGTTGAGAAAAAGTTAGAGATTTTAGGATCTTCAAAAGCGTTCATAAAGAGTGTATTTAGATAATTACTTGCAGATTTGCAAGTCTTGGCATTGTCTGAATGCATAAATTTAGGAATGCCTCTTCTAGCTATGAATCTTTTTAGGGCTGTCAGAAAATTGTTGAAGGTCTGATCCATCACCAACTCTATATGTATTGCCTTAGTGACAAAACATACGAACAACAATATGTAAGCCTTAACAGTCTTGTTGTTTTTGCGTGGGCCCGACTTTAGGTTAATCGGTCCAGCGTAGTCTAGTCCGACCGTTGAAAATATTTCGGCGGGGTTGACTCTCGTTGCTGGTAGGGGAGCCATAGTTTGAAATGACGGTTTCGAATGGGCCTTAGAACAAGTAATACAATTGTTGACTACCTTTTTCGCATTCATTGGTCCTTTTAATGGCCAGAACTTCTGCCGAACAGTAGATAGTAATAAGTTAGGCGGGGCATGAAGAAGACGTAGATGTTCATCGTGAAGTAACAACTGTGTAAGGCGATGTTTGGACGGAAGGAGAATAGGGTGCTTTTCGGAATATGTAAGGCACGAATTTTCTAACCTTCCTCCCACTCTTAGTAAGCTATTTTCATCTAAATGTGGGGAAAGTGATAAAATGGAACTGCGCGTATTTAGTTTTCCACCGGGTGTTGACAAGTCATGGATTTCGTGTGAGAAACTTTCTGATTGAGCGGTTTTTATGCATAATCGGAGTGCTTCTTCAATTTCTGTTGTTTTCAAGGCTCCTGATGCTGCTTTTTCAGAACAACGTGTTAGAGTGTTATTTCTGAATCTGAGGCAGTACGCTAATACCCTCAAGACCTTTTTCAAGGATGAATATTTTTTTAAGAGTGTTGAAGGTAGGGTCAAAAGAAGGAAAAGTGCAACTTTGGTCGGCCGGCTATCAGGGATATTGTCTGGCACATCAAAGGTTGTTTTGGGCCAATTTTTTTGATCGAGTGTTAGCCATTTCGGACCATCCCACCACAGGTTACAGTTATTTAAAAAGTTGACAGACGTTCCTCTGGAGATAAGATCCGCTGGATTTTGTTTAGAGGGTACATAATGCCATTCTCCACGTACATCTTTGGTGCTACGCTGAATGTCGGTTACCCGATTTGATACAAAAGTTTGCCATCGTTCCGGAGAGCCGCGGATCCAACTTAAAGTGATTTGAGAATCAGTCCATAAGTGTACTTCAGATGGTTTATTTGACATTGATGACACCACGTTTGTCGTTAGATTTACAAGGATATGCGCTGCACATAATTCCAACCTTGGTAGTGTAAGCGTTTGCTTGATGGGGGCAACTCTTGATTTGGAACATACTAACATTGATGTTGGGGGAGTATTAGAAGGATTCACTACATAAATACATGCACCGTACCCTTTAAATGATGCATCTGAGAAACCATGTATGATAAAATTGTCTTCGGATGATGAAATTTTCAGATGTCTTGATATTTTGATTGATTCTAAATCGGATAGTTCATTTTTGAGGGTTAACCAATCCTCCTTTAAAGATAAGGGAACTTACACATCCCAATCTATTTTTTGTTGCCATAACTTTTGTGGAATAAATTTGGCTCTGATGATGACTGGACTGGCGAAACCAAGCGGGTCAAACAATTTTGATGAATCTGACAAAATGTTCCGTTTGGTGGATTTTGTTTGAGTGGGTGGAATGGAAGATTTGAAGAAAAACTTATCTTCGTTATGGTGCCACTGAACGCCAAGTACCTTAGACTCTTCGCTAGGATTGAAATAAAGAGGTTCAGCGTTTTCATCATTCGAAAATATGGTCTGGTCGTTTGAGGCCCACTTGCGAAGATGAAAACCACCTGGTGTCAAAATTTCTTCAACTTGATCTTTCAACTTTTGAGCTTCAGTTCGATTTTTTGCCAACGTAAAAGGAGCGTAGAATACCTTTGGCTGCGACGGGAAAAGTTTCCAAATTTCGTATCGCTAGCTCTCTTAATGAACGAATTGCGAGAAATGCAGCAAGTCCTGTACCGTAAGTAACTGTGTTTAATTCATAAATAGATATAGGTTCAGATTCGTTCTCTCTCCATAAGATCCGTTGAAATCTTCTATGATCTTGGTGGATCCATACCTGTCGAAACATTTTTGTGGCATCTGCAGTGATGACGACTGGGTACTCTCTGAAGCGTAGAAGAATAGTAAATAAGGTATCTTGAATAGTCGGCCCGACTTGGAGGATGTCGTTAAGAGATTTTCCCGACGATGTTTTCGCAGACGCGTCAAAAACTACACGCATTTTCGTGGTTACACGACTATCGTCGAGTACACCTAAATGAGGGATGTAATAAGCAGGAAATACAAACTTCTCATTTGGATTTACTTTGGTCATATGTCCTAGAGATTCATATTCTTTCATAAAATTTATGTACATTTGCCTTAATTTTTCGTTTTGTTTGAGTTTTTTCTCTAGTACAAACAGTCTTCTCAAAGCAAGCTTATAAGAGTCTCCGAGTCGTGTTGGATCTTCTTTAAAGGGAAGTTTTACAGTAAACTTACCATCCGTTCCTCGCAGTACCGTGTCAACAAAGAAAACTTCAGTTTCGTTTAAATTTTCAGGAAGAGTTACCGCACAGCTGTCGACTTGCCAAAATTTCTCAAGAGAAGAACTTATATCGGAAACTTTTGCATGTCCGATGAAGGTACTGGTTTCAGTTGTCTTGATGTGTGCACCTATACAGTTAAAGTTTTGGGAACTTACTAATATCCAACCAAAAAAGGTGTTTTGCAAGCGTGTGTTTAAGTGAGGTAAATCAATTCGATCTGGTAGTAAAATATTCCAAAACAACTGTGAACCAATTATCAAATCAACATTCTCTGTAGAGGTTTCTTGCGGATCTGCTAATTGTACATTCTCAGGAAGTCTTGATAAATGAGGATTTGATGTTTTGCTCGGTATGTGTGATGGCAACTCATTGATAACTAAACAAGGCAAGTTTATAGATTCATCTGAATATAAGGAGGTCATAGTTACGAATACTTTTTTGGAAGCATACGATACTCCGATGCCAAAAACTGTGCAATCTACTGGGGAGTAAGGTAGATGTAATTTTGATGCAAATGATTCGGATAGGAATGATGATTGAGCGCCACTGTCCAACAAGGCTCTACAAGGATGGTTTCGGTTTCTTTCATCCATCAGATAAACTTGAACTGTCGCTAGTCATGTGGGATTCTGGCTAGTCGAAGGAGTATCAGGATTGGTAGTTGCATTAGAGTACGAGGTTCTGCTCTGATGCAGCAAAACATGGTTATTTCCTCCGCACACTGAGCAAGTGGGGTTTCTACATGGGACGCTCTTATGTTGTCGTAAGCATTGCAGACATAAATTCTGACTTTTCACGACTGCTTTTCGATCTGGAAGGGTTAGTTTTCTGAAAGTTTTGCAGTGACTGATCACATGTCCGTTGTTGTTGCAGTAAGAACAAAGTCGAGTGCCACGATGATGGTTTGGATTTTTTTGGTGGTCAGTTTTGCTTACTTTTTCTGCCTCCCAAAAACCAAAGGTGGATGAAGGTCTTTTTTTGTTAGGATAGTATTGTTGCTTTTGATAGGGCTGTTGGTGAGGTATCTGTGAAGATTTACACTCGAGCGACTCCATGATTCGTTGTCGTTTTGTTAGGAAGGTTAGTATTTCATTTCTGGTGGGAGGTTCGGTGGTGGAGGAAATATTCTCCCACTCCGCCATTGTAGATTCGTCAAAACGGGAAGTTACAATGTGAGCAATTATGGGGTCCCAGCTAGATGTATCTATTTTGGCTACCTCTAAAGCCTGGAGAGTTTGATTGATCCGATTATATAAACTTTCAAAGTGTTTCGCAGTGAGCTTTTTACCTTTTTCTTTTGGGCAAATACTATCCAGTTCTAAAAGATTTTGCGTATGACGGCGAAGAAACAGTTTTTTATTTTCAAACCTATCGTTTAAAATCTTGATCGCAATTTCATAATTTGCCTCGCAAAAGTCAATATTGGCAATTAACGGGGCAGCAGCGCCAGTAACAGTTGATTTCAAATAATGAAATTTCATAATATTTGAAAGATTTTTATTATCATGCACTAAAGATTGAAACATTTGCCAAAAGCATGGCCAGTTTTCATAAATTCCGGTAAAAACAGGTAAATCAGGAGGTCTAAGGTTTGGCAAGTGGGAAGTTTGCGAGACATTCAACGTACATGAAGAACTTTGCATACTTTGGGAGCAATTGATTTTCATGTTAACGAGATTTTTTGCCTTTGCGAGTGAATCATAATAATCTGCTTCAAAGTTAAGCAATTCATCGTCACTCATTAAATGAACATCGATGCGTTTTAGTTCGAAACAAAGTTTAAAGAATTGAGTTAACCATTTGTCCGCACTCTCAACTCGCGCTTGAATAGCGCTGATGTTTGGTTCCTCCGACTCAAGCGCTCTCTTGAAACATGTGAGTTGAAAATGTAGTTGATTTTTTGACGCAAGTAATGCATCTCTCCTTTCTTCCTCCATGATACCGTAGTTGTCTAAAAATAAGACGGAAAAACAGCTGATGAGCAACGGTCTTCGAGTTTTAGAGGTTAAACGATCAACATAACCGATGCATTAATCCATCAATCCACAAATAAAATTAACGAATTTTGGGGATCTATTGATCCTGCATGTGAGAACAAAAGGTTTGGGGTACTTAGGGGATCAAAGGATCCTACGCCACTTTTAAGGATATTTTTATAAACACTGAAATTTTGGGGATCAAATGATCCTGCGCCGGCCTTGTGGGGATCAAAGGATCCTACGTCACTTTACAGGGGATCGAAGATCCTACGACATTTTACAGGGGATCAAAGATCCTACGTCATTTTATAGGGAATCAAAGGATCCTACCCGGGATTGTGGGGATCGAAGATCCTTCACCGGTTTAAGGGGATCAAAAGATCCTACTAAAATTTTGGGTACCCATAAACAGAGGTCAAACGACCAATTTCTTGTAGTATATTATTGAGGTTATCACAACGGTGAGGTTAGTCTATTTTCGACTATTTTTCAAACGAAGAGCTCTTATTCTTGAAATTATACATCGCGTCGAGGTCACCAATTTGTTTCACCAAGAAACAATAAAATTAGAATTATAGAATTCACGAAGAATGGAACATTATTTAATAAGACAAATCCGTTCGAAATATTATTTATAATATGACAAGATAAAAGTCCTCTAGGTTAGGAAAAAGAACAACCATTGATAAGGTTGTATCTAACATATGGTATGATGACACCGTTGCCACTTCGTTGCAACACATAGGGTGAATTAACCACCAGCGCCCTTTCATGAGGAAAACTAATCGGAAGCACTCTTTCATATGAAATATTAATCCGAAGAGTGCTTTAACAGGTGAATTAATCCATCGTAAGTTTCAAATGTTGTATGAATCCAAAGCGCGCATTAAAAGATTAAATTAATCCTATGCGCCATGTGATAAATCAATCCAAAGCACGCATGGGTAAAAAAAATCTAAACGCGCGTTCATGAGGAAAATTAATCAGAGGCATTCTTTCAGAGGGTACATTAATCCAAAGCGTGCTTTCATAGGGTAAATGAATACAAAGCATGCTTTCATGGCTTGAAAAATCCCCAGCGCGCATTCAAGAGGAAAATGGATCGGACGAATTCTCTCAGAAGGAAAATTAGTCCAAAAGCGCACTTTCTTACGGTAAATTAACCTACAGTGCGCTATCATAAGGCAAAAAATCCGAAGTACTTTCTCATAGGAAAATTTACAAACCACACCACCATAGGTGAATTAATCCTGTGTAAGTTTTCAAATGTTATGTGAATCCAAAGCACTTTCACAGAGTAAAGAGCTTGATTCAAAATGGGGGTTTTTCTCCCCCCCACCGATTTTCCTGAAACTTTGTATTTTGATAGTACTTGATATAAGTAGTCTTTTTTTCCAATAAAGTTTTTCCAAAAATAATTAGGGGAGGAGTTACAGTGTTGCAAAGTTGCACCTTTCAAAAATTCATAACTTTCGCGTAAATCATTCGATTGAAACGCAGTTTTCACAAAAAGATGCGGATTGTAAAGCACTTACATGCCATTTAAACGAAATTCAATTTCAATAATTTTTGACTTAGTTATCGTCATTTTTGCGATTTTTAGGCCACTCAAAATCTACTTAAAGTGAAATAAAAAAAAATGGTATCGTTTGATTTTGACCGGTTTGAAATATGTTATTTCTCTTTAAATTTTGCGTAAAATGAGCCCAAGCAGAATGCAGGGCGATTTTTTGTTCCGGAGTTATGCACTTTTTAGTAAGCGAAAAACGAGTTTTTTAGGGTACCCATGAGCGTTCGATAGAGAGGCTCAAGTCAAATAAATGGAAACGGTATTTTTTGATTTTGATCAAATTGAAATATGTTATTCCTACTTAAATTCTGCGTAAAATGAGCCCAAGCAGAATGTGGGGCGATTTTTAGTTGCGGAGCTATGCGCGTTTTAGTAAGCGAAAGTCGAGTGGTTGAGGCTACCCGGGCTACCCACGTCTTTGAGCCACTCCATAGAACGCTCGACTTTCGCTTTCTAAAACGCGCATAGCTCCGCAACTAAAAATCGCCCCACATTCTGCTTGGGCTCATTTTACGCAGAATTTAAGTAGGAATAACATATTTCAATTTGATCAAAATCAAAAAATACCGTTTCCATTTATTTGACTTGAGCCTCTCTATCGAACGCTCATGGGTACCCTAAAAAACTCGTTTTTCGCTTACTAAAAAGTGCATAACTCCGGAACAAAAAATCGCCCTGCATTCTGCTTGGGCTCATTTTACGCAAAATTTAAAGAGAAATAACATATTTCAAACCGGTCAAAATCAAACGATACCATTTTTTTTTATTTCACTTTAAGTAGATTTTGAGTGGCCTAAAAATCGCAAAAATGACGATAACTAAGTCAAAAATTATTGAAATTGAATTTCGTTTAAATGGCATGTAAGTGCTTTACAATCCGCATCTTTTTGTGAAAACTGCGTTTCAATCGAATGATTTACGCGAAAGTTATGAATTTTTGAAAGGTGCAACTTTGCAACACTGTAACTCCTCCCCTAATTATTTTTGGAAAAACTTTATTGGAAAAAAAGACTACTTATATCAAGTACTATCAAAATACAAAGTTTCAGGAAAATCGGTGGGGGGGGGGAAAAAAACCCCCATTTTGAATCAAGCTCTTCATCCTATGCGCGCTTTCATGTGGTAAATCAATTGAAAGCACGCATAGATAAAATAAATCCAAACACTTCCATGAGGGAAATTACTCAGAGGCATTCTTTCAGAGGTTAAATTATCCAAAACTCGCTTTCATACTATAAATACAGGCTTCATTGAGCGATTAAAGGGAAAATTGATTAAATGAACAAAAATAATTGGGACTTTTCAAATATCGCTCAGTTATTGGGATGAATTTTAGGAAAAGCAATCCAAAAAGTAACGGCTAGAGAAAAAAGCACTGTTTGTTGCAACATTCAACCCTTAAGACTCTCTAAAATTTCAATTTTAGTACGAACGGACAAAAAAATAGAAAAAACTGAAAACGCGTCTTTAAGCGACACACGAACATGAAACAGTTCGGTTTACAAAATTCGATATCTCGAACGTGAAAAATGATGTGAACCTCTCATTTCTGCCAAAATACTCAGTTTTTAATTCCCTTTCGATCGATGTATCACACGTTAGGGGTCGTCTCACAGAGTTTTTGAGATAGGCCTCCCTGAGGGGCCTAAACATGAAAAATTATCGGGGCGCTAAATCCTAACTTTGACTAAATTTGTGTCAAAGCCGTATTTTTTTCTGAAAAGGACTCGCTTTTAGGAGTAGTTTAGACTCTTAATTTTTTAAATTCCGGTTTCTCAAGTGGAGTCATGATTTTTACTTTCTCACTCTAATGAAACTAGAAAAATTGAGAAAGTATTGCAATGGCGCAGAGATTTTTGATGCATTTTGTTTCCATACTTGGCCCGCTGCGACTAAGTCAATCATGATAGTTATAAAATAAAATAATTGGCTCTTATCATGCCTAGTACTATTCTAAAGAACATCCATCCATAACATTTCAATATTTCTGAAAAGTTTTTCGGTGTTTCTTCTGCACGCCACTGATAACGTATACATATGGACCTTATAGTAAATCTTGGCTTGATACTCATGCACCTTTGCCAACACTTTTAAGTGTTGCAGCTGCGACTTGTTTTTTATTATTATTATTTATTTGCACGCAATTAATAAAGTTTCTCGCTTTCAGATCAATCGTCAACCATTTAAGATAGACTTATTAGCAATTGTGGGTTAAAAGTATCTTGCACTAAAATTCAAATTAAAAAAGTAAAGAAATTTACGGCAACTTAATTGAAATGACCAAAACCTTTGCGGCAAACGATGAAATTCAGTGGATATTGGAGAATCTTTTTATATTATTCTAATTGAAGTCTAATGAATATGATGCCATTTGCGGCGATTTTGATCATGTTTAAAAACTAAGGAAAATAAGAAACTCCAACAAATAGAAAAAAGAACAAATAGAATGAATGCAACTCAAAGAATAAAAACATATTCGACTCTAGAATTACTCGAAAACATATTGGAATCTAGAATTACTTTAAAACTTGTTGAAAGCAACATCAAAATAGAAATTAGGGATCTCAATTATAGTCTACAATTGATAAAGAAGGCAACTGGCAAACTCTTCAGATTGAAGGCAGAATTATGTCCTGAGATTAAAATATTTGAAATTTGAGGCCGGTCTGATGAAAGGGGCCCCCAGAATTCTAAAGGGGAGTCTGGGGACTGCCCCAAGAACTCTAAAAGGGGGTTGATGGTCTCCCCTAGAATTCTCAACTAGAATTATTTAGGGGGTACTGGGGTCTCCATCAGAAAATACCAACGTTTTCAGAGGCTGCAAAAAATGAACGACTTCGAAATTGAAGACTTCTTCGGTAAAAGAGGATATACGCGTGTATCCCCTTCTCCCGGAGAATCCAGAACTAGAATCCTTGCATCGCTAGGAACCCTTACATACATAGTTTATGTATGTTTGGAAGGAAATTCGTGAAGTTATAACTTGTACTACAGGATCAAGTCTCTGGATTAGTCGGTTCTCATCAAAACTTTTCGAATTGTGAGGAAAAATGCTCAACCTTTAGGGAAGCGCAGGCGATTCAAAATAGATCTATTTACATTTGAGCGGATGAAACGCCATTCTTTGATAACCAGCGCTTCCATACGGATTATTAGTACTACATATTGGCGCAGCCAGGAGGGAGGCACTGGCAAACTCCCTCTCCTACCACTGGCACCCAACTTTGCCGTAAAACAAGGTAATTTTTTTTGCGATCATGTCTGAAAATTTCAGTAAGCGGTGTGAATTATAATTGGTATCCGAGGTTTCCGTCTTTTACGCTTAAGCTAAAATATCGATTTACTTAAGTTCAAGAAGCTTCCTTATCCTTAAGATCGATTAATTTATTGGTTTAATTGAGATGATCCGTCGTTGACGTATTGCACGACCCGCCATTGATACTTTTTGAAGATTATTCTGTTCAATCTGGCAATCACGCTTCCATAGACACCACAAGTTTTTCCGAAGCAAGTTCCAAAAGTTGTAAGTAAGTACTTACATCATGGACTTCAGCTGATCTGTATAAGTATGCGTGCGAGCTGATACATCCTAAAATCCGGTTCGCGTCGTAAAGCCGCGCATGGTATACGAAACGATATTCATAGAAAACGAAGCTGCTGAAGAAGATCCTGCAAGCAGCGATTTAACGGAGGATTGATACGGTTTTCAATTAATATCATTTGTGTTTATTTTTCAAACTAAAATACAAGGTAAAAATCGTAAAGCTTTGTTTCCTTCGTTTACATTTTATCAGAATTAAAAAAAAAAAAAAAAAAAAAAAAAAGCAGCCAGCAGATTTTGTATCGCAGTCTAGCGATACAAAGATAACATGCAGTCAATCAGTGTAAGCTGCTTTGACTGCGTTGTTATTCTTGTAATACCGATTTTCATTAAGTTTCATAGCATATAGAGTGTCCATAAAAAAGGAGCTAGGCCAAATATCTCGAGAACGGCTCTGGATTTTGAGGAACACTGAAACACGTGTTCAATTAGCTTGAGGGGGACATCTTTATAGGGGGTTTCCGATTTCAGGGCCATCTCTGGGGGGCCCGCAGGGCGGGTACCACGTCCCTAAATTCAATACTTCAAACGGGGACCCCCATATTTTATTTATTAATCGAAAAGAGGGTGAAATTATCAGACTTTTGGTGCGAATCGAAGTTCAATATCGTTTTTCGTTTTTAATACATCGAAGGTCAAAGTTCGATTTGGACTAATTTTCAAAAAATCATTACCCTCTTTGAAGAGTCGGAATTTAAAAATCAAGGACACAAAATACTCTAATAAGTAAGTCCTTTTCAGAAAAAAAAATTAATTATAACAAACATTTAGTCAAATTTTGGTTTTGAAGCTCTCAAAACTTTTAGACGTTTTTGGCCCCCAAGGAGGGCCATCTGAAAAATTCCGAGATACGACCCCTATTGATTGATACATTAATAGAAAAGGCGTAACAAACTGAGCATTTCGGTGCAAACCAAAGTTCGATATCGTTTTTCACAATCGAGATATCGCAATCTGTAAATTGACATTCGATATCTCAAATGTAAAAACGATATCCACCTCCGGTTTGCGCCGAAATGCTCAGTTTGTTACGTCTTTTCGATTGATGTATCACTCAATAGGGGTTGTAACTTGGAATTTTTCAGATGGCCCTCCTTGGGGCCAAAAAATGTTTAGAAGTTTTTTGAGCTTCAAAACCAAAATTTGACTAAATGTTTGTTATAATTAAATTTTTTTCTGAAAAGGGCTTGCTTTTCAAAGTATTTTTCTGTCCTTGGTTTGTGAATTCCGACTCTTCAAAGAGGAGTAAGTAATGCTTCTTGAAAATGGGCCCAAATTGAACTTGGACCTTCGATATAATCGAAAACGAAAAACGATGTCGACATTCAACTTGTACCAAAAGTCTTAGAATTTTACCTCATTTTTGATTATTAAATAAAAAAAATTGGGGGCCCCATTAAAGTATTGGATTTAGGGAGATGGTAGCCCCCTTGGGGACCCCCCAGAGAGAGCCCCCAAATCGGCGACCCCCTAAAAAGATGTCCTGCTCAAAATAATTTTACATGTACATGTGTTTCAGCGTTTTTCGGAATCCGGAGCCGTTCGCGAGATATTCGGCCTGACTCCTTTTTTAATTGACACCCTGTATACATGGTGATCCAGAGTACCTGTACCAGGCATTTTTCTTGAGAATGGCTGATTGAAATGTTTTGAAACATGGAAGTCGGATATGGAATCGACCCTATATTTGTCATTTATCATATTATCGATAGCTTCCAAGACTTTGCCCTTTAGGGCATATTTGAGGGGGAGGCTCAATCACATCTATCTCAAGTTTTTTTCAAAAAAGCTCTTTTCTAGTTATGAAAAAAGCTCGTGTCCTTGAAGTTGAGGCAATTTCCAACATTTATAATCCCGTGGACATTTACCAAAAAACCTCAATTTTTTGAGTTATGGCGGATTTTTGGAAAAAAATTTGAATTGGCTTTTGTGGCCACCCTGTTTAGAATTCTTCAAATACGTAACAGATTCTGATCAAATGGATGGAGCCATTTTGATTGGTGTGCCACTAGTTTGGTACCTTAGAGTGAAAAATTAGGTGTATTTCGTTAAATTAAAATTTTGGGCAGTCTATGTCTCAGACCTTGGAATCGATCCGATTCTGCCATTGGAGTCCCAAAATTTTGATTTGACAAAATACACCTTATTTTTTCTCCTCAAGGTAACATGTTGCACATCGATCAGAAGGTTTCGATATATTTTTTCAGAATCTGTCAAGATTTATGAGAAATTCTCAACTGGATAAGCAAAAGGGTTGATTCAAAAATCTTCCAAGTCCCTATAGCTAAAAAAAGCTGAGTGTTTTGGTTAACGTCTATGGGAGAAAAAATGTTGGCTATTGCCTCTGCTATGAGGATGTGAACTTTTTTCGTACTTTTAGAAGATGCTTTTTTGCAAAAATTTTGATAAAAGTGTGTGAGCTTCTCCTATAATGAACGAGGAGCTGATGAGGGCTTTTGAAAATATCAAAAATGAAAAATTTTGTGTCCATTCCGTAACCGATATTTTTTATTCAAAACATTTCGATCAGCCATTCTCGAGAAAAATGCCTGGAGGTATGGTTCCTCTCATCTTGAACTCTAGGCCACTGTCTCTTATTTCGTCATTTGTGAGTGTCTATATTGAAGGTTCAGCTAACATGTTGAAATCGTTCTCTTTCATTTGGATTTTCTCTTAAAACTCTGTGCTGGTTCCTCTTATCTATAGTTATCATCGCTGCATTATGTTCTGTATAATTTAAATGGGTATGCAGAGTAAGTGAGAGTGGTGGAGTGAGACTTTATTTTCTATGTGAAACTTCTGAGAGCTAGTGCTTTTGTTCATTTTCTTTTTTAATTTCTATTAATTTTATGACTCACATTATTTCACCAAAACTCTCAGCCAAACCTCAAGTGATTGCGGCCAAGATCCAAAACCTTTCCCCCAAACCAGCTCCATTTTACTTCACCTGCCCCAAACACTTCTTCTTGAAAACTTGCTCGTAAAAACTTTTCATTCAAATACCTTCCTATATTTATTTCCCTACACCCGGTGGACGTGTCGTTCTGATTCAACTTGCAAGTCACGTGATATCAGAGCGACCAAGTCTTAAGTTTCCTCGATTAGGTGGCTTCAGAGCTCCTTCAAATAACTTGATACTTCTCCTAGTCACATTTCCTATTTTTCGTATAAAGCGCCTTCAATAATTTGATACTTCTCCTGGTAACAGATCTTCCGTGTGAAGCTCCTTTAAAATATTTGATACTTCTCCTGTAAACACTTTCGTCTGAATAGCCGCATACAACCAAAAGACATGGTAGCTCTGATTCAAATTGCAAATCATCTGATATCAGAGCTACCAAGTCTAAGTTTCCTCATTGATGCTCCTCCATATTCATACAATCAATTACAACCACAGGGGTCGAGCCGACGCTGCGCTGCGGCGCGACGAGTGGGGTATTTTTCGAAAGGAAGGAAGAGAGGAAGGAAGAAATGGAGAAAGGAAGAAAGAAAGGAAAAAAAGAAATCGATAGAAAGAAAATAAGAAAATGGAATGCAGAAATTACAAAAAAAAAAAAAAAAAAAAAAAAAAAAAAAAAAAAAAACTGGCGATGACCTGCAAAAGCTTATATGCGCTGTTAGTATGTTGAACTGTTTTTTTTTCCCCAATAATCTTGTATTTTTAAGATTATAAAATGTTGCGAACTAAATATTTGAAAAATAATTACTACGCTCAGATGGGAAATACTCTGGGAAATTTTTTCGATGTGATGTGTTTGAAGCCAGATAAAGTCAGTGCTTTTACGATAGTGAGTGGCAGTGAGAACACAACTTTCCACATTCTGTTATTCAGAGCCATTGTCTGTTATTTAGAGCCTTACGTAATCGGCAGGTCATTAACCTACTCAAATCACTATACATTTTTCTTTTTTGAGCATGTTTACATTTTCGGGTTAATCGCAGCTTTTTGGGGTTCATACTCCACTGTGCGCCCCAGGTTCGAGTCCCGCTGCTGCCATGTACTATTTGGGCACTCCATTTTTGTTTGTTCTATTTCAATCGTCTGCACATTTGCTCTCGAATATTTGATGCATCTTTTTACTTTCTCACTCTAATGAAATTAGAAAAATTGAGAAAGTATTGCGATGGCGCAGAGATTTTTGATGCATTTTGTTTCGATACTTGGCCTGTTGCGACTAAGTCAATCATGATAATTATAAAATAATTGGCTCTTATCATGCCTAATACTATCCTAAAGAATATCCATCCATGATATTTCAATATTTCTGAACCATATGTGGTAGGGAGGAGTAAATGCACAAAATTTCTGTGGCGTCTGTCTGTAGTCATGAACGTGAAACCCAGCATAACTTTTAAACTATTGATCTACATGCATCCAAATTTTGCAGAGATGTTGCTTTTAATATTCCCCAGAGGGGCTTTTTTTGTTTTTTTGAAATTTTAATTTTTAGGTTAGTTATGGAAAAAAAATGTTTTCCATTAAAATCAATGGGAAAATGGGTCAAAAAAAAGAAAAATTTAAATATTTCAATATTGGATCTTTGGATTTGGAAGAAAATTTGTAAAAACATTCTACAACCAGCCCATGGTAAAATTAACCCCTTACAGTTCAGCAAAATAACCCTTAAGACCTTTTAAAAAAATCAATTTAGGGCGTTTGAGCCAAAAAATGGAATAAAAGTGAGAAATTAATCTTGTAAATCAGTGCCAATTACTAAAGGCTGGATGAATCTTGATGAAACTTTGTATACACAATGTACTACCACAGTCCTAAAATATTTTCTTCTCACTATCATAATAATAAATCTTTTAGACCGTTTCAAGGGACCATATAGGTGCGATTGAGAAAAAATAAGACCAATTAAGCAAATAAAAACATAATCCTAGTTATTGAGATAATTCGGGTTAGGTCCAATTAATTATAATTAAATCCGACACAAACAATCTACCTACCTACGTTTACTCTACTTTAGATAGAATTTCTTATCATCACAATATACAGCCCTTAAGACTGTTTAAAAAATCAAAATCGGTGCGCTCGAGCCAAAAAATGGAATTATCGTGAGAAATTAATCTTTAAACTTGGATTCAATCAATTACGGCTCGATAGATTTTGATAAAAACTTTTATACACACAACTCATTTTTTTTTTTTTTTTATATTATTATGTACATACTTTGTATGCAAATACATATAAATTCTTAGACCTACATGGCGGTCTTTTTAAATTTGAAACTATCAGTATCAGAAATACTATTTACAACAATTTACCACTTGTGGTAAAAACGGTGGGGCAAAAAAAAAAAAAAAAAAACAATAAAGTAAGATGGTGAACTATGTACATTCCAAGTCCAGGACTTGTAATGTTTAATCTATCAAGAGGTACTCTGATCGTCGGAATAGACGGGACAGGGCAGAGCTCAAACTTAAATTTTTAGAAAGCCAGGTGTGGAAAGCTCGTGCGGTTTCCTTCTTTTTAACCTCCTAATTTCCCCGCTCCAACCCAAAAAGGCTTATCGCTTCTGTATTAGGATGGGAATGTAGGCGGTCTTCATATCAACAGTACATCCTTGAGATGAATGTTTCAATTGGTTCGATACCGAGCTCAGCCCTAAGATCATCATTTCGCTCGTACCATTTAGCATTGGTTATCTGCCTTAAAATTAAATTATGAGTTACTTCAATTTGTTTTATGTTGGACTTGGCAGCGCGCATGCCCACAACTGACAAGCATATGCCCACACCGGCCTTATCATAAATTTATACAGTAATATTTTGTTTGCTAACTTTAACTTGGAGTGGCGGCCAAAAAGCCATAGCATCTTGCGATTTTTTAATTCTATTTGTTTGCGTTTCGTAATGATATGTTATTTACAACACAATTCACTATCAAAATACGAAGATATTTTCCTTTCTTATTGTTAGTCACCATACACAACTGATAAAACCTTTTCAAGAGGCAATATAGGTGGGATTGAGACAAAAAAAATGGGAATAAAAGCAAATAAAAACATAATCCTATTAATTGGGATAATTCAGGTTTGGCCCAATGAATTTTTATAAAAACTGGCAAATACAATCTACAATTAGTCTATAAAAGAAAGTATTCCTTACAGATACAATATGCAACACTTATGAGAGTTTAAAAATCAAAATAGGGTGTTTGGCCCCAAAACATGAATTAAAGCGGGGAATTAATGTTAAAACTTGGAGTCAATCATTCATGGGATGAATTTTGATGAAACTTTGCACAAACATGTATTATGTTACCGACCCACTAAAATATTCCTATCATACAGTCATCATCAAAAGCCTTTAAGACCGTTTCAAGGGCCAATATAGGTGCGATCGAGCAAAAATCTTTGAAACCAAGCAAATAAAAAAAACAATCGTAATACTTGGAATAAGAAATTCAACTATGACTCAATTATTTTTGATGAAAATTGCAACAAAAAGTTTGCAACCAACCTAGGCAGGTATTTCTTTTCAATGTAAAACTATAATATACAACTCTTAAGTCTGAGACTGTTTAAAGGCAAAAAAGCTGTCCCATCAAACCCAGGAAATAGAATATCCAAAGAAAATTAAACTTATAGAGAAAATGGATGGATGAATTTTGTTGACATTTGGTGTACACAATCTACAAACAAAAAACATCTTTTAAGGGGGGTTTAATCTACCAAACAAAAAATTCTTTTGAAGATCCACAGTTCAAAACTCATCCTCCAAAAGGATGAAGTAGACAACTATTCGTACAGCTTCTCTGCAAAATCGCAAACACTTCGAATTGAAGGCGGAATTATGTCCAGAGGTGAAAATATTTTAAATTAGATGGGAGTCTAGGAGTCTCTCCCAGAATTCTAAAGGGAGGTTGGGGGTCTCCCCCAGAATACTAGAGGGGGGTCTGGGGGTCTCCCCCAGAATACAAGAGGGGAGTCTGGGGGTCTCCCTACTAGAGGGGAGTCCGAGGGTCTCCCCCAGAATACTAGAGGGGGGTCTGGGGGTCTCCCCCAGAATTCTTAAGGGGGTCTGGGGGTCCTTCGACCCCCCCAGATAAAAATGGAGGGAGAAAGTGTTCTTAGGGTGTCCCCTACAGTTTATTTTAGTGTAGAATTAACGCAATAAGAACGGAAACTTTCATAATTATAGGTAGCAGTTTCTAGCATTTTTTCACGTGTCTTTTTTCTCTTCGCCTTGCATAAGAACTTTGTCTGACTCTTTTCGAATTGTATCCATACATATGAGGTGCCGGAGAAGGGGACCCCCGGATTTAAAAAAAAAAAAAATCCACTTATAAATTAATAAAGAATAACGCAATCAGGACGAAAACTTTCATTCGAATCAGAACAAAAGTAGGTAATTTATGTGCTTTCATTTCATAAAGCTTTCATTGCGTAGCCCTTACGCGCGTGAGTAAGGGGGGGGGTCCGCTTCTCCGGCACCTCATATGTATGTATACAATTCGAAAAGAGTCAGACAAAGTCCTTATGCAAGGCGAAGAGAAAAAAGACACGTGAAAAAATGCTAGAAACTGCTACCTACACTGCCCCGCAAAAAAACCGGCGCACCTGGCGCGCTGGATCATTCCGCTCGAAAATGCGAAAAAATTACAAAATTTAAAATCGTCATAACTTTTGAACTGAGAGAGCTAAAAATATTTCGAGGCCAGTGTCGGATTACTCATACTCTCTGGTTTTTTATACATAAGCTTTAATTTTCTTTTGGTCATTTTTCCGCCCGTATGAAGAGTTTTTCCAAACCCTCGCGAAAACTGTGTTTTTGGAGCAGATCTGTAAAAAGTTACTCAAACTTCTCACATCTCTTTGGGATAAAGTAGCATAGATAGACAAAATCTAAGACATGCATCAGATTTCTCAGAGTCAGGGCTATCGACCTAGTTACCTCAATTTTGTCTACAAAAATTTTTTAAGGTCGGAAAATGCACTTTTCCGAGACAATGTAAAAACCGCTTCTGAACACACAGTTTACACATGCGAAAAGATGTTAAAAGTTTAAATCGTCATAACTTTTGAACTAAGAGAGCTAAGAATATTTCAAGGCAAGAGTCGGATTTCTCATACTCTCTAGTTTTTTATGCATAAGCTCAAATTTTCTTCCGTCATTTTTACGCCCGGATGAAGAGTTTTTCCAAACCCTCGCGAAAACTGTATTTTTGGAGCACATCTCTAAAAAGTACTCAAACTTTCCACATCTCTTCGGGCAAAAGTAGCATAGATAGACAAAATCTGAGACATGCATCAGATTCCTCAGAGTCAGGGCTATCGACCTGGTTACCTCAATTTTGTCTACAAAATTTTTTTAAGGTCGGAAAATACACTTTTCCAAGACCACGTACAGACCGCTTCTGAACACACAGTTTACACATCCGCTCGAACATGAGAAAAGATGATAAAAGTTTAAATCGTCATAACTTTTGAACTAAAAGAGTTAAAATATTCCAGAGCCAAGGTCGGATTTCTTATACTCTCTGGTTTTTTATTCAGTAGCTCAAATTTTTTTTTGGTCATTTTTACGCCCGTGCGAAGAGTTTTTCTAAACGCTCGCCACATTTCTAATAATTTTCAGAACCGGTTTTTACATGGTCTCGGAAAAGTGCATTTTCCGACTGTAAAAATTTTTTTTAGACAAAATTGAGGTAACCAGGTCGATAGCTCTGACTCTGAGGAATCTGATGCAGGTTTCAGATTTAGTCTATCTATGCTATTTTTGCCCAAAGAGATGTGAGAAGTTTGAGTACCTTTTTAGAAATGTTCTCCAAAAAAACAGTTTTCGCGAGGGTTTGGAAAAATTGTTCATACGGGCGTAAAAATGACCGACAGAAAATTTTAGCTTAAGTTTAAAAAAATAGAGACTACGAGGAATCCGACCCTGGCCTTGAAATATTATTAGCTTTCTTAGTTCAAAAGTTATGATGATTTGAACTTTTAACATATTTTCGCACGTTTGAGCGGGATGTGTAAACTGTGTGTTCAGAAGCGGTCTGGACGTGGTCTCGGAAAAGTGTATTTTCCGACCTTAAAAAAATTTTGTAGACAAAATTGAGGTAACCAGGTCGATAGCCCTGACTCTGAGGAATCTGATGCATGTCTCAGATTTTGTCTATCTATGCTTTTTTTGCCCGAAGAGATGTGGAAAGTTTGAGTACTTTTTAGAGATGTGCTCCAAAAAAACAGTTTTCGCGAGGGTTTGGAAAAACTCTTCATCCGGGCGTAAAAATGACGGAAAGAAAATTTGAGCTTATGCATAAAAAACTAGAGAGTATGAGAAATCCGACTCTGGCCTTGAAATATTCTTAACTCTCTTAGTTCAAAAGTTATGACGATTTAAACTTTTAACATCTTTTCGCATGTGTAAACTGTGTGTTCAGAAGCGGTTTTTACATGGTCTCGGAAAAGTGCATTTTCCGACCTTAAAAAAATGTTGTAGACGAAATTGAGGTAACTAGGTCGATAGCCCTGACTCTGAGAAATCTGATGCATGTCTCAGATTTTGTCTATCTATGCTACTTTATCCCAAAGAGATGTGAGAAGTTTGAGTAACTTTTTACAGATGTGCTCCAAAAACACAGTTTTCGCGAGGGTTTGGAAAAACTCTTCATACGGGCGGAAAAATGACCAAAAGAAAATTAAAGCTTATGTATAAAAACTAGAGAGTATGAGAAATCCGAAACTGGCCTCGAAATATTTGTAGCTCTCTTAGTTCAAAAGTTATGACGATTTTAAATTTTGTAATTTTTTCGCATTTTCGAGCGGAATGATCCAGCGCGCCAGGTGCGCCGGTTTTTTTGCGGGGCAGTGTATAATTATGAAAGTTTCCGTTCTTATTGCGTTAATTCTATGCTAAAAAAAGATACATCGAATATTCGAGATCAAATGTGCAGACGATTGAAATAGGAAAAAAAATGGAGAGCGCCAATAGTACATGGCAGCAGCGGGACTCAAACCTGGGGCGTCGAGTATGGCGAGCGAGAACGCTACCACTCGGCAACCGATCCGAGATGGGTGAGGGCTCCGCAATTCAGGCCAAATCAGCGTTACTTTGGAAAACACGATTTTTCCACCCATTTTTTTCCGATTTTCAAAAAAAAAAATTTGACGAAACGGCTGCCTAGTGGCGCAAAGGACAAAATATGGGTCGGTTTATTTTCCCTGAACTATATGCATGTTAAATTTGAACCAAATCGGTGATCCACAACTCGTATCCTCTCCTTGTAAGACTATACCTAATCACAACACACGTAATTTGGTTTAGAGACAACCACAAAATTTGGTTTAGAGACAACCAGGTTTAATACACCACAAAACTTGGTTTTTAAGTACCACAAAATTTCCATTTTTTAGCTCCAATTTTCACATTAGTTGCAAACACGAATTATTATTGAATATCGAATGAAATCAATTTCAGTGATCACAGAATCTTGAGTATCAATTTGTCGAAATTTGACAATGGGCGAAAACCCAACTTCGCCATTCGATATATCGAAAACTAAAAACGATATCGACCTGCGGTTTGCGCCAAAATGCTCAGTTTAATGCGCTCTTTTGAGTAATGTATCATTCGATAGGGGTTGTGCCTCGGAATTTCTGAGATAGACCCCTTGAGGGGCAATTTTTTTGACAACTGTTGGGGGCTCTAAAACCAAATTTTGAGCAAATTTATGGGAAACTCGTATTTTTTTCTGAAAAGGACTTGTTTTTTAGAGTATTTAAGACCCCAAGTTTTTTAAATTCCGACTTTTTAAATATGGAAGTTCTAATTTTTTGAAAATGGGTCAAAGTCGAACTTTAACTTTCGATATATCGAAAACGAAAAACGATATAGACCTTCAGTTTGCGCCAAAAGTCTTAGAATTTTATGTTCTTTCAAACGATGTATCACAAAATAGGGGTTGCTATTTGAAATTTTTGAGATAGCCCCCCTGGAGGGCTCCCTAGGGGGAGTGGGGGGTTTTGACCCCCAAAAAAATAAAGTTCAACTAAAATTATGAAGAATGGTCCAAACCGCAACAATTTATCTCAACTCGTTCAAAAGTTAGACAGGGGGGATACATCTGTTACACCCTGTATACTGATTGTGAGCGAATCTTTCTTTTCTATGTTTAGCCGGTACATGTAATTAGCGATAAAATATATCAACAGAACGAAGACGCAAACAAACGAATTTTCAATTAGTTCATTGGAAGGCTCCAAAGTATTCTGAGGGTATTCAAATAACCCCATCAGTTAAGTTTTGTATGTGCACTATAGTTAAATATAATTAGAAACAAGACGGAGAACCCCCCTACGCGGAAACATAGGGGCAAACGCACCTAAAGACTTTGGAATCTCTTCTTTGTTCTCCGGGACATTTTTCCATGTACTATCAACGAATTGAAGATTGTCGCGAGATTTTAACGAGCTGAAACAGCCAGGAAAAACACACCGAAACTTTGACGGCGCACAGTCGAACGGGACATGTGTAGTGAGGCATGCAACTTAAAGGTCAAAAATACTAATAACGAAATATAAACAAGCAGTTAGTACTGACACTGCGTGTATGCTTTTTTCGGCTGAAAAAGTCACCGGAGCACACACCGTGCTCGCTTTCGAAACCAATCGACTCGCCGGAACGTCCAGCGTCACTCGATACCCAGGCATGGCTCCCATCGACAGTCGAACTTCCGGGGCTCCTGGGGTTAGGAAGGGGGTTTAACCACTATAGGCGATCAAAGGTAGACCCCCTGAATTTTCCATAATCTAAAAAAAATGTGTCCAACAAAAATCCGGGACCGATCCTGGGTGCGGCGAGTGGGTAGTGGTTAGGACCACTACGTATGATCTAAGGACAAACTATCCGAATATTCCTTCTAATTAATTGGATTTATTAGGCGATATAGTAAACGAAAATTATGAGCGGCTCTAAATTTTCCAGGGGGAGCTCAAAATTTTGTAGGGGGGCTGAGCCCCCCACCCCCTAGCCCCCCTGGTTACGGGCCTGACTTGGGCGAAAGTTACCTCAAGGTATATTCTTCCGACTGATATAACGGCCAGTCCGGGTGTTTTCTGCGTTTTCCGGAAAATTGATTTTCCGCGAATGGTAAAAAATGCAACCCGAAGATAGAAAAAAGGCGCGAGCAATAATGTGGATGAAAATATTTTGGTTTCATAGCTGTTTATATTCTCTCTTAGAAATAGCGATTATTAGTATTTACATACGATCCCCCCCTCTCACCGGGGGGGGGGCGGGAATCTGACCAACTAAGGGAGAGAAAATTGATTGTGACCTTTCCTTTGAAAATAAGTTTTGCCTTCCAATCGGAGAGTAAAAAGAAAATTGAAAAGAACAAATATGTCATTGAAGTTATTAGGGTGTAACACAAGTTATAAGCCACTTATTTGGGTTATTTATGATCGGTGAAGGGGGGGGGGGAGTCCCCCGAGCACCACTTGAAGTGACTAAAGAAGGCCCCGTCCCCCCGGTGAATATTCGACGGTGGGGCCCCGGGTTCCTTTTCTTTACCTACGCCAATAGTCATGCAATGAACTTGAAGCCGCCGCGCCGCGCCGCGTTGGCCAAGAGTCCTCCTCGCCCTCAGTTTCGCGGAGCATGGTTGAAGCTAGAGTCCCTATATGTAGAGAGTTAAGACAAGAGGGTTGTTAACTTCTGATTGGTCGATGAATTTTAGGCTCTACGGACGCCGCCATTGGATGCGATTTTGCACTTTCGTTTTGTTTACCAACGGTCTTTTACAAATAAAAGAGTTAATTTGCGATGAATCTGTTAATTTTAATCATAATGCACCACATGAATGTCCATAAATCTCAAAAGAATCATTAAAAATAAGCGTTGATACATGTCGATCAACAAAAGCAGGGAAAGATTACATCGTTACAAACTTAGCGGAACTGTAATCTTTGCAGTGGAGCAAAACACAACAACGGCCTCAGAATGTAAACAAATGTGCAAAATCGCATCCAATGGCAGCGCCCATGAATTCTCTTGCCTTAACTTTCTACATACAGGGTGTCCCAAAATTGATAGTAAATATTTTTACCACGTATTTTTGGGGTCAGAATAAGATTTTTTTTTCCTATAAACATGGGTCCGAAATTGTAGTCTTTTCGAGTTTCAGTGTTGCAAAGTTTCCGAAAAACAAATTGAAAAATTGTCATAACTCCCTCGTGAATTGTTCTGAATGCTCGTAAATAAGTACTCTGATGTAAATTTAGGCGCTCTTGCCGATTTTGGCCGTGAAAATGCTGTATGCAAAAATTTAAGGGGGGTTTCGGGGGTTTTTCTTGATTTTTCTCACTTTTTTTGGCCAAATTATGTAAAAACATGCTTTTGGTTTCATTAAACCCAAAAACGATTAGCAATATTCAAAAGTTCGTAAAAAAATATGCATTTTTGGTCCTTACAAGTTTTCCTATTTCGCGAACCATCTCTGAGAAAATCGTCCCTGAAGGTGGAGAAGTCGGCCGATAAACGCCTTTT
This sequence comes from Trialeurodes vaporariorum, assembly GCA_011764245.1. Classification (NCBI taxonomy): domain Eukaryota; kingdom Metazoa; phylum Arthropoda; class Insecta; order Hemiptera; family Aleyrodidae; genus Trialeurodes; species Trialeurodes vaporariorum. Next base: position 49,241,821 of record VMOF01000111.1, read on the forward strand.
CTTTGATTTTGTCAATTCTTGGTCGACTTCTCCAATTTTAGGGACGATTTTCTCGGAAATGGTTCGCGGAATGGAAAAACTTGTACGGATCAAAAATGCATATTTTTTTTACGAACTTTTGAATAATGCTAATCGTTTATGGGTTTAATGAAACCAAAAGCATGTTTTTACATAATTTGGCAAAAAAAAAGAGAAAAATCAAGAAAAACCCCCGAAACCCCCCTTAAATTTTTACATACAGCATTTTCACGGCCAAAATCGGCAAGAGCGCCTAAAATTACATCAGAGTACCTATTTACGAGCATTCAGAACAATTCACGAAGGAGTTATGACAATTTTTCAATTTGTTTTTCGGAAACTTTGCAACACAGTAATTCAAAAAGACTCAATTTCGGACCCATGTTTATAGGAAAAAAAAGTCTTATTTTGACCCCAAAAATACGTGGTAAAAATATTTACTATCAATTTTGGGACACCCTGTATAGGGACTCTAGAAGCGGTTAAAGGGGAGTTTCTAAACTCTCCGCTAGGTGGCGTCGCCCGGGCGCGGTGGCGCCACTGTAGCGGTGGCTGCTCTCAAGTTCGCGCCCGCAGTTTTGGTTGGCGAGCAAGAGCGAGGAGTCCGGGCCGTGCGTGGTGCATGCTGCGCTACTAGCGATTCGAAAAACATTGGAACCGATAGGTGATAGGTGAATTCGGTCCGGTGTCAGAACCGAAGCTACCTGAAACAGCTTTCATGCTTATAAGTAGACGGTAATCGTTCAAGTAAATCGTAAATCGATGAGTCTAATTGTTTACCGTACAACGGGCAAATGCTCTAACAGAACATACAAAGTTCAAAAGCTTCCAAAGTAAAGGAGTCCGGCAGCAAGTTTCCAATCTCGTTCACAATATGTACTTACTGACACACACACACACACTCACACACACACACACACACACACACACACACACACACACACACACACACACACACACACACACACACACACACACACACACACACACACACACACACACACACACACACATAACACGACTAAAACATCACAGTCAATTTGAGGAGGACACCGTATGAAAACATTGAAGTACATTTCTAGATCATTGCTAACTGATTAATTGGAATCCCGTTTCCACACATTCAGAAGGTAAAGTCGGAATAAACTGAGAGAAATTCACGCAAAATATTGTATGCAAACAGAAACGTAGAAACATTGCATTCAACATTGTAAAAAATCGTGGATACCTACCTATTTGTAACCAACCATAGTACGATTTTTCCTGAGCAAAGGGATTAATAAGTGACCACCATAAAACTAATTTAGCAAGTAATAATAACACAAAAAATAATTCTTCAAATAATCTTGTCTGGGCACGCTTAAAACATGCCATACATAATAGTTCTTACTTCTTTCTCCACATTCCACAAAGTTAAGGGGGTATACCACCCTAATTTTTCGATTTTTTTTATTTTTTTTCCCCCACCAATTTTGTAGAGGACAATTCAAGGAATACGAGGATATTTTTTTTAATTTTTAGGAGGTCGGAAAGTATTTTTAAACTAATTTTAAAGTTTATGAGTCAACATTGCGAAATTGAGAAAATTGGACAATTTTTTGGAAAAAAGTTCGGATTTTTCAAATCAATTTTTCGCTTGTTTTTTCAACTTCAAAACAGCTTTTCTCGAGTACTATGATAGCTAGAGACTTCAGTTTTTTTTAAAAGGTGCAGAATTTCATGCTCTAGGTACTGTTGAATGGATTTGCCCTCAACCTAACATCTCAAATATCTATTAATGTTTAAAAAAAAAACCATGAAAAAAATGTCACATCGAAGAAACATTAAGAAAAAAATACTTCCTCTCGACAAAAAAAACAGTCCATACAAGAGACCCTAGAGGACACTGATACCTTTCATTTGAGACCAAGACCAAGGTGATTGAGCAATTCTAACTCTAAAAAAGCTGTTTGAAAGTTGTCAACGTTTTTTCAGGAAATTTTTTTTTAAGGGGCAGGTATGCAACCAGCTTCACAAAAATTTCAGGATCTCTAATTTACATCAGTATGTGTTACCAAAAAAAAATTGAGGGCTCTAAGTCATCAGGAACGCTTTTTTTTAATTTGGGTGGTATACCCCCTTAACTTACCGAGGTAAAATAAGCAATTGCCAGATATGACTCGATTACTACCGATGATTGAAAGAAAACACTAATCTCAGACTATAGCCCTTGCGAAATTTCGCAACAACGTTTCTTCGATATGTAAACACAACTCAAAAACACATAACCTCAAAGTCAATATAAACGGCATATTTCGTGCAGATTATAAAAAAAACTAGACCCCTATTTCAAAATTTAAAACTGGATACACACAGAACACGACAAACACACTGAAATTCGCGAAACCGATCGCAAAAACCAAACCCACCGAGACAAAAAAGCGAGGTGACGAAAGTCGAAGAACCAATCGACAATCTACAATAGACATAGAGATATACAGAGGAGACTCCATGAGATAACAACGAACACAATAACTAGAATGTGAGCCACTCAAGGCCACTCGCAATCTACAGCCACCCACGTAAATACGCAGGGTAAGCAACACACAATGCAGAAAGAAAGTCTCAATCTCCACGAAGCATATAGACCCTCTAGTGCTCAAATTTATATTCGGAAGCACAGAATTAGTGACGTCACGAATGCTAGATATATCTCGAAAGTCGAAACCCCTTAAACTTATGGGAATCGAAAAAAAGCAATCGAACGTGCGATTTTCAGAGAAATTCGTTTCGATTATTCGATACAAACAACAGACTGAAATGGAGCAAAATGGCGGCTGGGTGGCCGACCCACTACAATTAACGTACCTAGAATTAGGTACGTTTAAAAGCAATGCGCCAAGACAATGTTATCAAATACACAGCTTCAGGTCATATTTTCCATGTGACTCTATTTATTGTACTGATTTCTATTCGTAATCTGGCAACATATATAAATGCATTAATATGCCATTCTGAACATTTGATCTAATCTGTGAAAATTGCGGCGGTTCCGAAAGAGAGGGAACAGCTAATCGAAACTTATCGAACGAATATGAAATAAATATTGTCACACAGTGCAATTTCATGAGATAAATAACGTTTCACACTTTCTTAGAAATCAAGAAAATTCAAAATGAGCAAAAGCTACGCAAATAATCGAAGGAAATAGACGGTACAAATCGCATGTATATGAAAGTAATTAATAGTCGATTTTTTGTTTTTTATTCTAGTACCGAGACGTTTTGTATTCACTGTTTATAAACAACCAATCAAGAATGAGTGCATAAAGTTTGAAGAAATCACAAAAAGAACGTGAGTAATTTTAGTTACAGTCATCGCTCATTTAAGTCTGGTGAATATTCGTCGAAAGTTTGAGAAATTTGTTGATCAACAAAGAAACTATAATCACACATGGCAAAGATGAAAACACAAACAAAAGCGTGTACTCTTTTCTAAAATTTAAAAAGGAAGTGATGAAGTGCTACTGATGCTGAATAGCCGTTGAAAAATCAAGGGACTAGTGAGCGAAAATATAACAGACCAAAGTTACAAATTCCACCACAAAGAAGGAACAGAAAGTTGGAAGATTATTCTACATACAGGGTGTCCTAGACCTACCGTACCAGGCTTGTATCCTCGGCGGCTCTTCGACCAAAAACCGAAAATTGGTGGGTCTACGTATTTTAACGAGAAAAATTCAAATTGCGGGGTTTCAAAGCCCCCCGACTATTTTTGGGGAGTTTTGGGGGGTTGACCCCTATTCGGTATTAGGGGATTCCCGCTTTAAAAGCGAAAGAATTTAAATAATTGAGTTAAAGTGGTACTCTTAATCCTTTAATACAAGATGATTTTTCGTTCGACAACCGAAAATCATTCTTGGGCCCCTAATCTCCCCAAAAAGCCCCATAGCATAAATAACCAATTGGTGCAAGAATTGTCGTAAAATCTCCGGAAAATTTTCGTACAGGGGTATTTTGGGTCAAAGAGTCCAAATTTGATTTTGAAACCCTAAGACTATTTTTGGGGGGTTTTGGGGGGTCATCGGGTCACCCCCTATTCGGTAATAGAGAACTTCCTAAAAAGTTCATAAATTGAGTCAAAATGGTACTCCTAATCTTACAACTCATCATAACATTTGGTTCGTCAATTGAAAATCGTTTTCTGGCGCCCAACCCCCCCCCCCTCAAAATAGCCTCCTAGCACAAAATACTGAATTGATGCAAAAATGGTCGTAATATCACCGAAAAAATTTCTCTCCGGCCCCATTCTCAGTCTAGGAGTGACCAGGGGCTCCCGTAATCTTCAAATTCGAACTTTTTGACCCTAAATACCCCTGTTCAGAAATTTTTCCAGAGATTTTACGACCATGTTTGCATAACTTGGTTTTTTTGTGCTTGAGGGCTATTTTGAGGGGGGGGGGGTTGGGGGCCAAAAAATGATTTTCAGTTGACAAACCAAGTGTTATTATGTGTTGTAAGATTAGGAGTATCAATTTGACTCAATTTTGGAACTTTTTTCGCTTCTAAAGAGGGGGTCCCCTGAAACCGAATAGGGGTGACCCTCCAAAACCCACCAAAAAATAGTCGTAGGGATTTAAAGCCATAAAAATTGAACTATTTGACCTAAACTACCCCTGTTCAGAAATTTTTCCGGATATTTTACGACAGTTCTTACACCAATTGGTTATTTATGCATGGAGGCTTTTTGGGGAGATTAGGGGCCCAAAAATGATTTTCGGTTGTCAAACGAAAGGTCATCTTGTATTAAACGATTAGGAGTGCTGATTTGACTCAATTGTATAACTAGTTTCGCTTCTAAAGAGGGGGCCCCCTCATACCAAAAAGGGGTCGACCCCCCCAAACCCCCAAAAATAATCGGGGGCTTTGAAACCCAATAAGTTGAATTTGTCTCGTCAAAATACACAGGCACACCAATTTACTGCTTTTTATGTCGAATAGCGGCCAAGGAAAATGCCTGGTACGGTAGGTCTGGGACACCCTGTATACAGGGTGTAACAAAACTACATATACACTGTGTTCAGAAAGTCCGTCCCCCCCCCCCCCTCTAACTTTCTGTCGGTTGATTTTTTCAAAAATCGCCGAAACACGTCTAAACTAATTTTTTCCAAGGAATCTTATGAGCTACATGAAAATTTCCGGGGGCCCCCCTTGGGGGGTTTTTGGGGGGCAACTTCGTTTTTTCAAATGGGAAGGGGGGTTTTTTATTACACCATTCCATTCTTCTTAAAAAATAAAAAAAAATTGACGCAAACCGCACCCCAAAATTCCTACTACAACAAAAGTTAGGGGGGGTCAAAGTTTCAAGTAGACCCTTGCCCCCCGATTTTTTTCTCGAACCAGAAAAGTCGTAGAGAGATGATCTTGACGTCAAATGACAGCTATTATCAAGGGCTTCAATCTCACCAAATTTTACGTCCTTCCAACCCCCCCCCCTTCAATTGCATACTCATACGCAACACACGCATTTAAAGTAAATGTATTCTCTGCGAATCAAGTGTGGGTGTTGCGTTTTGAGACTATTGTGCGCGGGGAGATAGAGCGCTGTTCTGTACTCACATATACCATTGCTTTTTACAAGACTGACGCACAGTGTGTCGAGGCAAGTCGATTTCAAACTTTCCATTCGTGAAAATCTTATTCGTGTTAATGTTGTCTTGCGTTTCAGGCCGAAAGGTTACGGCTTTTTTTTGTGGCTTTGTTAACTGCTTTGAATCTCCGTCAAGACGGCTTTCCTACGATGCTTCTATCTCGAGAAAAAATAAGGGGGTCGCGGAACTTTTGCCTCAGTTGAGCTCCCTTTTGCAATTGAAGGGGGGTTTGTAAGGACGTAAAATTTGGTGAGATTGTAGCCCTTGATAATAGCTTTCATTTGATGTCAAGATCATCTCTCTACGACTTTTCTGGTTCGAGAAAAACATCGGGGGGCAAGGGTCTACTTGAAACTTTGACCCCCATAACTTTTGTTGTAGTAGGAATTTTGGGGTGCGGTTTGCGTCAATTTTTTTTATTTTTTAAGAAGAGTGGAGTGGTGTAACGAAAAACCTTTCCTATTTGAAAAAACAAAGTTGCCCCCAGAAAAACCCCCAAGGGGGGCCCCCGGAAATTTTCATGTAGCTCATAAGATTTCTTGGAAAAAATTAATTTAGACGTGTTTCGGCGATTTTTGAAAAAATCAACCAACAAAAAGTTAGAGGGGGGGGCGGACTTTCTGAACACACTGTATACATTAATTTTCAAGGCTTGTTTGAGAGGTAAAAATAATACTTTTTTTTCCCTATAAGCCAGGGGGCTTCGGACCTGACCATTTGAATAATGGGTCCGGGTCCGGGTCCAAGAGGAAATTAATCTTCAAGGTCCGGGTCCGGGTCCAAGAGGAAATTAATCTTCAAGGTCCGGGTCCGGGTCCACTCCAAAAAAAGTGAGTCCTCAGGGTCCGGGTCCGCCAAAATGCTTTGGACCCGGTTCTGGATCGGTTCTCGAAAGGTCCAAGTAATTATAGTCAATAAAGGGCTTCATAGTTGAACATTCCTATGTAGAAGGGGACACATTTTTCTGTTTGCGCAAAAATGAGCTAATGAACAAGACAGGAAACTCTAAGCAGTTGGTTCCCTTCTGAATACAGTAATTTATTTAAACAATGATCTGGCAAATAGCAAAGGACAGAGTTAATTAAATGGTAAAATGGCAACCGTTTTTTGTTTCCTTTTTCTTTTCATTTCTTTTCATTTCATTTCTTTTCCTATCTTTTTTCGTGCCTTCCTTTTTTATATTTTTTTTCTCTTTATCCTCCTCTTTTACTTCTTATTTTTCCTTTTTTTCATATGCGCACTGAACTCGCTGAGAACCATTCCCGGTGGGTTCTGAATGAACCCGTTTAAAGGTTCCGGGTCTGGTTCAGGGTCCAGAAGAAAAGATACTTTCAGTCTGGGTCCGGGTCTGGGTCCAGAAGAGAAAAAATGTTAGGTCCGGGTTCAGGTCCAGGTCCAAGCAAAAAAGGGGTCCAGACCGGTTCCGGGTGCAGGTCTGGTCCAGGGTCCACGGGAAAAAAAACTACGGTAAAAATAACCATACGGATACCTGATTTTGGCACCTGCTAGATGTTATGGTAATGTTACCCAGAAGTATACTATGTTTTGACTAGGTACTAGGTGATGTTACCTGATTGCATGTCAAATTTACTCAAAGTATCGGTAAATGTACAATACTTCTGAGTTCTGGTCAAGTTTACGTCAACATCTAGCAGTTATCTAGCAATCAGTTATCCGTATGGTTATTTTCACTTATCTTTTTTTTCCGTGTCCGAGGCACTGGTCGCTACTGTAAGTATCTATGTCCGTGCACTGTGCAGTCTTTGTGGTCACTCTAGACCAGCGGTTCCCAACCGGTGGTCCGCGGACCCCCTGGTGGTCCGTGGATCGAGTTCTGGTGGTCCGCGAAGACCTTTCCAATTTTTTCCGTTTTTTTTTCGCCCGAAAATGGCGACGTTGAATTTGTGACTAATATTTTTGTAGCAGGAAACGTAGCAGGAAAAATAAAATTTTGTCGTTGCTAGGGAAGTAAGTTATCATTTGAACGAGTCATAACCAAATAATTTGTATGAGTTGATAAGTGACAGAGAAGTCACAGCCGCAACGCTCCTATTAGAGCAGGTTAGTTTTTATTTTCCCCTCCATTGTCCAAAAATAAAATAAATAAATAAATAAATAAATAATAAAAAAATAAAAAAAAATAAAATAAAAAAAAAAGGTAATCTATGTTTCATTTTTTCAAGTGGTGGTCCGCAGCCTCCACCGATCGCCCGATTGGTGGTCTGCGGCCTCCACCGAACGTCCGATTGGTGGTTCGCGACCAAAAAAGTTTGGGAACCGCTGCTCTAGACCAAGGTCCAGAGACTACGCCGTATGTTACTCTTATATACTCTTAATTAACAGAGTTATTTCTCCCTTTTTCCGTAAATGTAAGGAATTTTAGTATCATTGTGTAATTGTGTATGAAGATTCGTATCGTCCTAGTAAGAAACATTTGAACTGTCTTTACTGGTTTTAATTTCCGTGTATACAGTGTGTCCGTTGAACAGGTTCATGCAGAGAACCCGGAATGGTTCTCAGCGGGTTCAGTGCGCATATGAAAAAAAGGAAAAATAAGAAGTAAAAAAGGAGGATAAAGAGAAAAAAATAGAAAAAAAGCAAGAAAAAAGATAGGAAAGGAAATGAAAATAAAAAGGAAACGAAAAACTGTTGCCATTTTATCATTTAATCAACTCTGTCCTTTACTATTTGCCAGATCATTGTTTAAACAAATGGCTGTATTCAGAAGGTAACCAACTGCTTTGAGTTTTCTGTCTTGTTCATTAGTTCACTTTTGCACATACAGAAAAATGAGTCCCCTTCTGCATTAAAATGTTCAACTTTGAAGCCCAAATTTATTGATTAATTACTGGGACCCTTCAAGGACCGGTCCAGAACCAGTTCCGGACCCTAATTAAAGCATTTTGAAGCACTTTGGCATTTTGGTGGACCCGAACGTGGACCCGGACCCTCAGGCCTCACTTTTTTGAGCGGACCCGGACCCTGAGGCCTCACTTTTTTGGAGCGGACCCGGACCCTGAAGATTCATTTTCTCTTGGATTCGGACCCGTTATTCAAATGCTCAGGTCCGAAGCCCTGATAGCACGTCTGCATATTTGACCCCTTCTCTGAAACCATGACACACCCCTAGGGCATTTGTTACAAAAGGATAGAAGACAGGGTCATCACGTCATTTTATCCACGGTTTAGACCCTTTTCTATTTCACACGCTGAAATAAGAGAAGAAGGGTGACGACAAAGAGCTTGATTCAAAATGGGGGTTTTTCTCCCCTACCCCCACCGATTTTCCTGAAACTTTGTATTTTGATAGTACTTGATATAAGTAGTCTTTTGCGATTTTCACCAAAAGATGCGGATTGTAAAGCACTTTCATGCCATTTAAACGGAATTCAATTTCAATAATTTTTGACTTAGTTATTGTCATTTTTGTGATTTTTAGGCCACTCAAAATCTACTTAAAGTGAAATAAAAAAAAAGGTATTTTTTGATTTTTGACCGGATTGAAATATGTTATTTCTCTTTAAATTTTGCGTAAAATGAGCCCAAGCAGAATGCAGGGCGATTTTTTGTTCCGGAGTTATGCACTTTTTAGTAAGCGAAAAACGAGTT
>VMOF01000111.1:49251576-49447251 GCA_011764245.1 Trialeurodes vaporariorum
GCATCTTTTGGTGAAAACCGCGTTTCAATCGGATGATTTACGCGAAAGTTATGAATTTTTGAAAGGTGCAACTTTGCAACACTGTAACTCCCACCCTAATTATTTTTGGAAAAACTTTATTTGAAAAAAAGACTACTTATATCAAGTACTATCAAAATACAAAGTTTCAGGAAAATCGGTGGGGGGGGGGGGAGAAAAACCCCCATTTTGAATCAAGCTCTTTATGTGTCAGTGTTATAGAATTTGTACAATATTTTGGTTATGGAAGCATAAACGTGAGGTTGTTTATAAAATACATAGGAATGATATATTTGATTAAACATGGCTTTGTTTGCGAGAGAGACTTTACACGCTTTACACGACTCATCATGATATACGGCTGCGACTGAACTGCGACAGAGTTAGGTGCGAGCAAGAGAAAAGTTAATAAGGGAAAAGAGGACAGTAAAAGTCAGCTTCAGCACTTTCTTAAGAAAATCACAGCGTTGCCACTTTGGTGCAGTTTATCTTTGTGTTACGCAGTTTTACTCGCGCGCGAATCCAGATGTAAACATCCTATATCCCAACATGGCGGACGCGAAATGACTTTACTTCAAAATCTGACAGAGTTTTCGTTCTGGTTGTATTATTCTGTGGCACTAGGTTCAAAGAATTCGAACTGATTTGGCAACAGTTAAAACCCCTTTTCAATTTTCCATATTAAAGTTTTTTAAAAGATTTGCAGTGTACGTTTTTTGAGCTCATATGAGAGTGTTTCTGTGTCTCTTTTGATCTCGAGACCTAAATACCCATTTGGGTCCCACTGGATAGTGATCTCAAATTCCTTTTTAATTTGATTTAAAAAATTTACCACTTTTGATTTTGATTTTGATATGGCAAGACCGCCATCGACGTGGATGGCTAAAAGCAGATCATGTTCTGGTGTTTTAAAATACACTGATCTGATTTCATGTTAATCAGTCATAGTTTTTCTGTGAGAAAGTAGGTTATTCTGGCGCGTAAATTGGGTGGGGGGGGGGGGGGGTAGATTCCCTTGATGGAAATATTGTATAGGGAGTACCGACACGACGCTTTATGCATTTTGACAGGAGTCGATTTAGTCGATCGCCTGAACGAACTCGAAGGTTAAGTTCGACAGTGGACCAGTGGTGGACAGGCGGATTTGCCGGCATTCCGGTTCGTTCCCGTGTGTTCCTCAACGAATCGACTCCTTCGTGTGGAGCCTTCGATGTCGTCGACTCCTGCTCGACTCCGTGAGAGCCTAAAACCAACGACCAATCACAACTCGTTGAGCTCGTGTCGGTACTCCCTATACAATATTTCCATCAAGGGACTCTAGGGGGGGGGGGGGGGCAGGGTGGGCAATTGCCCCCCAAGGATTTGAAGTCAGGCTCAAAAACGGATTTTTGCCCCCCAAGCCGGCTCTATGGCTCTAAAATTTTATTGATGAGCAAAAAAAAAAAAAAAAAAAAAAAAAAAAAAAAAAAAAAAAACAAGCAGGGGAGTTCCAATACAATTTATGTATTGGTAAAGCGTGCCGCGATAAGTCTGTATGCAGCCACGTCAAGGGCGACCCGGAGGGAGCAAGTCCGCTCGCGTCGTATATGAAATTTGATTTTTTTTTTTTATTTTTTATTTTCAGTCCCTAGACAAAAGCCCATAGCAAAAACATTTTAAATTACTCAAATTACACAGAAACTATACTAGACAAATTAAATAAACTAACGTAAAATTAACATAAAAATTAAAGACTGAAAATTCGGTACCTCCATAGGCTAGCCTGTTTTGGAGGTTACCAATTAATCACGTGGTCTTGAGCGGGGAAAGGATCATTTTTAGAGGCGATTTTCTCAGGAACATGTAGATTAAAAACAAATCGGTAGGGCGAAAATCTTGCTCAAAAAGTCTAATGGCTGAAAAAAAAAAAAAAAAAAAAAAAAAAAAGCTGAAAACTTTGATCCTAGGTATAGTTAAAACCTGGGTAAAAAAGTCGATTCCGCCCATTTGAATACAAATAAATTCAAGCGTCCTGCTACAGCGCGGACCTCCAGAAAATCCTCTTATATTCAGGGACCCTACAGCAGAAAGTCATTCCGACTAAAGACTGAGTGCTCATCGTTGCCTGCTCAGATCACTCCACATACTCACCGATCGGTGCGCGTTTGGTACTAGAGTACCTATATGTATAAGAGATAGTATGGCGGTCTGTGAATCCTACGCTGATTGGCTGCGACATTTTAGGCGTTCAAGTGTTACACTCATGGGTATATACTTGAAATCCCCCGGAGGATGGAAATTTGGAAGCGGGCGGGAGTAATACTCAAAAGTCACAAAAATACAAGTTTAAAGAGAAAAGGCTGATTTATATCAATTCAATAATTACCACAGAGAAAAAGAGGTTCTGATCACAAATTCACAAGTTGGGGCTTAATTAAAAACACAAGGTCGGCGCATAATTTATATCACAGTTTTGAAGTAGTACCAAATTAAATAATAATTAATTCTAAAATGATCTCACACTAGCACACACACATTCATATCACATCCACACACACGCACACACACACACACACACACACACACACACACATACACATAAAATACACGGAGACATCACTGTTTAAATCGGAATAATCGTTACTCCGTTGGCAGAAGATAAATATGAGACAAAATGTCTAAAAGGTGGCCAGACGCCTGAATTCTTTACTCTAATCTCATCGCTGCAGGAAATAATAAAGACGCAAAATAATAAAGATCTAGCTCACAATAAGATGGAGTTAATAACCGGAGAGTAGAGGAAGTAACCAGAGATCCAAGCGTAAAGATGGAAAATCAGCAGCCGATGAGAGAAAAGAAACGGGGTCTGGACCCGGGAAACGTTTAGAGGACTAGAGTGTTTCCATAGTAATCAGAGAACAGTAACCCAAAACTGGAAACTGGGACAAGAACTTGAACCCTGCATGGAACAAAATCCAAACATAAATAGTACAAAAGAATTCAATACATAATTTATGACCAGAGGTACACCAGGTAAGTGAAAATGCCAGAAGGGCTTAACGTTGCAAAGATTATGGAATGGAGATAATTTAAGATTGGAGACAGAGAGAGAAAAACCACAATTTCAAAGAGGGCTGCTCCGAGTGAAAAGAGAGAGAGATTGTATGAGAACACAATTACACTGCCAGAAGGGCCAGATAATCAGATAATTTGTCTTTAAGAGACTTACAGTTACAACAGTAAAAGAGAAAGAGAGAAAATACATGATCAGAGTATCGCACACAGCGAAAGGGAAAAATTACAATTAAATCAGCCCTGAAAAGAAAACACAGTTAGGAATTCTGCACAGAAGTAAACCTACAATGAAAGCAATAAGAGAGCACGATTTACAGCACAGAAAGAAGTGAGATGGCAGAAGGCCTGAATAGTATTACTTGAGAGACATGTGCCTCACATGGCCAGAAGGGCTTAAAGTTACATGAGACAATAAAAGTTTGGAAAAAGTTAAGCTTACAAGAATTGCCTACATGAGAGAATGCAAATGAAAAGAACATTGAGCCAGTTGAAAAGTGAATAAAGAAAGAAATAAGACATGAGTCGGGTTTCAGGAGTTAGGCAAAGACCTTGTATACTATCTAGACCCCGGGATCCGACAGAAAACCATGGCCGTTTCCTACAGTATAGGCAACCCGCATTCCGCTTCTGTCCTATTGCTATGCTGGAATCAAATGGACTAAACTTACCCGAACTCCTTAAACGTGTAAAAAAACTCGCGAAAAATGGAATTGAAACCCCTGCTGCTACTGCCTAGATAGAGTAGTGGACGTAGATTTCATTTTTCACCATAAAAATATGTTTTAAAACATATTTTACCAAGTTAATAGTGGTTATAATCCCGAAGTGGATTGAGGTTATGGAAGATTGTTTACGAACGGGGATCCGCGATTACAGCTGAAGAATACACTTCAACTTGACCTGAAAAAAATGAGTCTTTCACGAAATATATTATTCTCAATGAAGTAAATTTCATGTTGTGAATTTCTTTTTTCTTTCTTTTAATCACCCTCTTTTCCACCAAACTTGTAAATCCTTTTGGCTTGCGACTTCATGCTTGATCTTGGTCCAGGTCCATTCATACCACTAATTAGCTAGAATCTAGGAATAAATCAATGTAAATACTCTCATACTATTTGACGTGTAACGCAAAATATGCAGGTAACGCCATCATCTCAAAATCCACCTTGAAAATATGTTGGTTGAAATTGCGCCAATACCTCTCTCCAGTCTGTGAGTTTCAGCCAGGCTATGAGCCCGCACCATGCAAATTTTTGGCCCTTCACTCTCTAGAGAGTAATTTCTCGGAAGTAGTCTTTCTTGGGGCCCCCAAACAATCTGGGCTGAACCAAAACAATTCTCGACCCTAAGTTTTAAGTAGGCCTCGTTAACGACATAACTGTCTGCGAAAGCACCAAACATCAGTGTTTTTATTTTAAACTAAATTTCAATGTATTTCAATGAATTCTCTTGTTACATACATTAATGTTGTGCTAATCAATAGTATTTGGGACGCTGATTTCAAAAATGATATCATTTTCTACTTACTCGTCCCGATTTTACGCATATTCTACTTTAAAGAAATGTTCGTGATAAAGTTGAAATCGTGGAAAATCCAGAATGTTTTGATCAAAATTAAGGCCAAATTCGAACTCGGCAGGTCAATTTGCATTTAAACAATCAGGTCTGCGCGATTTCAGGTCTAATTCAAATAAGAAAGCCTATGTGTGTGTCTAGGGCCCCTTCTTTTGGATTCATTGGGGGGCGGATACCTATGTCGTTAAAGCATAAAAACCCTTAATTTTGCTAGTAAGTGAGATTCAACGCTTAGGCCGTTAGACGCTGTTTCAACCTTATCGGTACGTTACAATAAGTTTAGAGACCATTTTACTTCTATGTGCAAGGGATCTTTTTACTCCCCAATTCACTTCGCCTTTGCTGGAAGAATATTTTTGTGTTTGCGGTACTTACCTATCGTTTAAATGGAAAATAAGTTTAGACAGTCGGTGCTTCGCAAAGCGACAGCACCTAAAAATAAAAAATAACGCAAAACAGTGAAGTTTTTTTTTAGTTTAATCTTTCAAAATGTCAAAATGGAAAGAAAAAAAGGGTAAGAGATTCACAGCTTAGAGAAGAGTAGTTAGGGAAAAGTACCTACATATTCACAAGAATAAAGACCAACTGGTGGGAGAGGAAATCATATTGGTTCTGGTAAAGTACAAGAAAACAGCAGCTTGAAAAGGTTACATTATATTAATTTATTAAAAGTTCCAAAGTAAATTGAAATTAGATTAAAATGACAACAGATGTAATAATACCAATCTCATGAAGCAAACTGACTTCAAAACAACAACAAGGAAACCTAACCTCTTTCCGATATTTTTAAGAGGCGATAACTTGATGAAATAAGCGATGAACAACTTTTTAATGAATAAAATCAATTTCAGCACAAAATTTTCCATAGGATCAGCTCCCCGAAAAGGCCCAATCAGGGTAAAATTTAGTTTTTTCGATGGAAATAGAGCCCTTATGTCCGGATCCCCATTGATTTGCATGGGAGGACTAGGACGAAAGCGAAAAACAGGTTGCCTACATGGCCGGAGCGGCTGTACCTCCACCCAGCCCTATATTCCCCGCCTAAAGTCGGCCACATCGCGGGGTCTAGATAGTATACAAGGTCTTTGGAGTTAGGCTCCAACGTGCCCGGTATAAAGTTCATCAAAGTTAAGTTACAAATTCAAAGTTAAATTTCAGAAAAGAGTTGAGAGAGATGCTGCATCATGGAAGATGATGAGCCAAAACCTAATTTGAAAAGGTAGAGAGACAAAATAACAATGCGCAAACATACTTTCAATCAAAAGATGCATTTAGGCAAACGTGACTCAAAAGGGAGAAAAAGTTGGAAAGGAAGGTAGGAAAAAGAGAATAACTTACCCAAAATGGGGAATTTAAAATGCGGTTTGCATCAAAGCAGAGTAAACGAAAGGCAGTGACTTCAGCAGGGCCGATTCAAACGGATAAATTTCAAGTGGTTTCTTCAGATCAGATCAGCCATGGTCAGAGATTCAGGATAACAAAATTAAAGACACAGAAACGAGTGTTCAAACGAATCGCCAAAATAATAATGATAAATGAATTGATCCCCAGGTCGCTGGACAAACGAGCTGCCAGCGACCCGAGGAGACGAAAACCGAATGCGATATGCGCAGTCGCAGTGATCGCAGCTGAGCGCAAGGTCAGACGAAATTGGAGCAAAAAGAAAGAACTGGAAGCTTGGTTTCGGCGGAAAAAGAGTCCCTCGGAAAATATCGCTCCGCCGGAAATGAGAATAGATAGTTCCGCTGTTGGCCACAGAGGACAGCACTTACCGAGGACTCTCTCTCCGTCGAGACCAGACTCCCAGGGACAAGATAGGCAACACGCCACACGCACAAAAATAAAAACGTGCAGGTTTGGTTTAAAACGGGATGAAAAACCGGCACACGAGGAGCTCTTAGGGCCCAATTTCAAGATGGCCGATCGGGTCGATTGTGTAACCGGTGTAACCGTTGAGGTTATCTTCATACATTTTCTGGCGGGAAACGGTCATCGAACTCACCGTTCACCGACTCCGTTCTCATCAACAATGTAACATAACCTCAAACAATACGACCGCCGCCATCTTGAAATTGGACCCTAATAGAGTCCCTATGTACTATGAGAGTTGCGACAAGACTCTCAAAATGAAGAAGAAGAAGCGGATCACTGGAGCCCCCAAGAGGCAAATTGCAAATGGCGGATGGCCATTTGCCTCTACGCTGTTGCCACTATTTCGCTATCTCTTGTAGGTTAGGTTCAGATTCTCAACAATAACGGTCGTTATTGTAAGAGATAATGTTCTCCATAATAACATTCAAGCAGAGGAAAAATTCACAAAAATTACCGCGATCACTGTTACTTCAAATGTGTAATGAAAGCAAGTTCGCGAAAAGTAAACAAACCCTCCACCATTTTGCATTTGCCTCTTGGAGCTTTCTTGACAGCCTAAATCTGAGAGCCAATCAGAAATGGATTCACCAATGGCGCAACTCTTATAGTATATAGGGACTCTAGACCCTTGTTATAAAATGAGAAATATTAAAAAGGATTTGAAAGATAAATTAAAAGAGGCAGGTTATGACAGATGATGGTAGCCATGACAAGAGAGATTATATTGTAGACCCAGCTACGACAACCTCGACTGGTAGGTTCTACAGTGCTGCCACAGGCGGCAGATTGGCTAAACTATGATACATCCTAACACGCTCTTTTTTTTTTTTTTTTTTTTTTTTTTTTTAAACTTTAGAAGCAACATTTTTTTTTTTCTATCACAGACAAAATAGTGCGGTTGATTTATGATCATACAAATTTAACACATACAAGATTAAAAAAAATTAAAATTGATTTAAAAGAAGTAAAGTTCATTTACAACTTAGTCACACATAAAAAAAAATGAAATGGTTATTACCTTTCATAGTCAAACAATTTTCTAGGAGGAACGATGACTCGACCTCTAACCGTGCGACGAGGAGGCGGTAGATGAGATTTTGGCGTTTCGTTTAAAGTTGCATTTTGATTTGGACTAGGGTTGCACGAAGACATAGAGTTAAAGGAAGAAGAAGTAGACGATTGCGATGAATGGTTGGATGTTGTTTGAAAATTTGATCGTGGCGACTCATTCACTGGAGTAATTGACTGATTATTCAAAGAAGTTGATGGAATGGGCGACAATATTTGGCGATGTGGACACAGTGGAAGACTGGTTGGCAGACAATTCATTTTCCGACGATTGACGATGAGAATCAAATAACGATTGAGGGACTGGAACTGGAGTTACAAGTGGGTGATGTAGAATAGACGACGGTTTTTTTCAAAATATGGAATCGATTGCGAATGTATGTTTTACCATTACTTTCCACGACGTAAGATCTTATACCAGTTTGACGGAGAATCGTCCCTGGAATCCACTGTCCTTTTGGTTGCAGCTTGAAATACACAGTTTCATTATTGTTTAGAGGAGGTAGCGGCTTTGAATTACGATCATAGTAATATTTTGAGGTAGACTGGCGAAATCGTAACTGCTTTCTGTGGTTGTCATGATCAACAACTTGGGGCTTTAACAGATTCTTAGAGATTGGCAAATTAAATCTCAAACGACGTGACATAAGTAATTTGGAAGGAGCTTCCATGTCTTCTTTTGGAGTGTTTCTCAGATGTAGGAGAGCAAGATACGGATCTGTTTTAGATTCTTTACACTTTTTTTTAGCATGTTTTCAATAATTTTGACTGCATTTTCTGCTAACCCGTTTGCCTTCGGATAGTGAGGACTTGACTTAATGTGTTTGATTTCCCAATTTTCACAAAATACACTGCCCCGCAAAAAAACCGGCTCACCTGGCGCGCTGGATCATTCCGCTCGAAAATGCAAAAAAATTACAAAATTTAAAATCGTCATAACTTTTGAACTAAGAGAGCTAAAAATATTTCAAGGCCAGGTTCGGATTCCTCATACTCTCTAGTTTTTTATGCATAAGCTTAAATTTTATTTTGGTAGCTTTTCCGCCCGTATGAAGAGTTTTTCCAAACCCTCGCGAAAACTGTTTTTTTGGAGCACATCTGTAAAAAGTTACTCAAACTTCTCACATCTCTTTGGGATACAGTAGCATAGATAGACAAAATCTGAGACATGCATCAGATTCCTCAGAGTTAGGGCTATCGACCTGGTTACCTCAGTTTTGTCTACAAAATTTTTTTAGGGTCGGAAAATGCACTTTTCCGAGACAATGTAAAAACCGCTTCTGAACACCCAGTTTACACATGCGAAAAGATGTTAAAAGTTCAAACCGTCATAACTTTTGAACCAAGAAAGCTAAGAATATTTCAAGGCCAGCGTCGAATTCCTCACACTCTTTAGTTTTTTATGCATAAGCTCAAATTTTCTTTCCGTCATTTTTACGCCCGGATGAAGAGTTTTTCCAAACCCTCGTGAAAACTGTTTTTTTGGAGCACATCTCTAAAAAGTACTCAAACTTTCCACATCTCTTCGGGCAAAAGTAGCATAGATAGACAAAATCTGAGACATGCATCAGATTCCTCAGAGTCAGGGCTATTGACATGGTTACCTCAATTTTGTCTATAAAATTATTTCAAGGTCGGAAAATGCACTTTTCCGAGACAATGTAAAAACCGCTGCTAAAAACACAGTTTACACATCCCGCTCAAACATGCGAAAAGATGTTAAAAGTTCAAACCGTCATAACTTTTGAACCAAGAAAGCTAAGAATATTTCAAGGCCAGTGTCAGATTCCTCACACTCTCTAGTTTTTTATGCATAAGCTGAAACTTTTTTCCGTAATTTTTACGCCCGTGTGAAGAGTTTTTCCAAACCCTCGTGAAAACTGTTTTTTTGGAGCAAATCTCTAAAAAGTACTCAAACTTGCCACATCTCTTCGGGCAAAAGGAGCATAGATAGACAAAATCTGAGACACGCATCAGATTCCTCAGAGTCAGGGCTATTGACATGGTTACCTCAATTTTGTCTATAAAATTATTTCAAGGTCGGAAAATGCACTTTTCCGAGACAATGTAAAAACCGCTGCTAAAAACACAGTTTACACATCCCGCTCAAACATGCGAAAAGATGTTAAAAGTTCAAACCGTCATAACTTTTGAACCAAGAAAGCTAAGAAAATTTCAAGGCCAGTGTCAGATTCCTCACACTCTCTAGTTTTTTATGCATAAGCTGCAACTTTTTTCCGTAATTTTTACGCCCGTGTGATGAGTTTTTCCAAACCCTCGTGAAAACTGTTTTTTTGGAGCAAATCTCTAAAAAGTACTCAAACTTGCCACATCTCTTTGGGCAAAAGGAGCATAGATAGACAAAATCTGAGACATGCATCAGATTCCTCAGAGTCAGGACTATCGACATAGTTACCTCAATTTTGTCTATAAAATTATTTTAAGGTCGGAAAATGCTCTTTTCCGAGACCATGTAAAAACCGCTTCTGAACACACAGTTTTACACATCCCGCTCAAAAATGCGGAAATATGTTAAAAGTTCAAATCGTCATAACTTTTGAATCAAGTAAGCTAAGAATATTTCAAGGCCAGGGTCGGATTCCTCACACTCTCTTGTTTTTATGCATAAGCTGAAACTTTTTTCCGTAATTTTTACGCCCGTGTGAAGAGCTTTACCAAACCCTTGCGAAAACTGTTTTTTTGTAGCAAATCTCTAAAAAGTACTCAAACTTGCCACATCTTTTCGGGCAAAAGGAGCATAGATAGACAAAATCTGAGACATGCATCAGATTCCTCAGAGTCAGGACTATCGACATGGTTACCTCAATTTTGTCTATAAAATTATTTTAAGGTCGGAAAATGCTCTTTTCCGAGACCATGTAAAAACCGCTTCTGAACACACAGTTTTACACATCCCGCTCAAAAATGCGGAAATATGTTAAAAGTTCAAATCGTCATAACTTTTGAATCAAGTAAGCTAAGAATATTTCAAGGCCAGGGTCGGATTCCTCACACTCTCTAGTTTTTATGCATAAGCTGAAACTTTTTTCCGTAATTTTTACGCCCGTGTGAAGAGCTTTACCAAACCCTTGCGAAAACTGTTTTTTTGTAGCAAATCTCTAAAAAGTACTCAAACTTGCCACATCTTTTCGGGCAAAAGGAGCATAGATAGACAAAATCTGAGACATGCATCAGATTCCTCAGAGTCAGGACTATCGACATGGTTACCTCAATTTTGTCTATAAAATTATTTTAAGGTCGGAAAATGCTCTTTTCCGAGACCATGTAAAAACCGCTTCTGAACACACAGTTTTACACATCCCGCTCAAAAATGCGGAAATATGTTAAAAGTTCAAATCGTCATAACTTTTGAATCAAGTAAGCTAAGAATATTTCAAGGCCAGGGTCGGATTCCTCACACTCTCTAGTTTTTATGCATAAGCTGAAACTTTTTTCCGTAATTTTTACGCCCGTGTGAAGAGCTTTACCAAACCCTTGCGAAAACTGTTTTTTTTTTAGCAAATCTCTAAAAAGTACTCAAACTTGCCACATCTTTTCGGGCAAAAGGAGCATAGATAGACAAAATCTGAGACATGCATCAGATTCCTCAGAGTCAGGACTATCGACATGGTTACCTCAATTTTGTCTATAAAATTATTTTAAGGTCGGAAAATGCTCTTTTCCGAGACCATGTAAAAACCGCTTCTGAACACACAGTTTTACACATCCCGCTCAAAAATGCGGAAATATGTTAAAAGTTCAAATCGTCATAACTTTTGAATCAAGTAAGCTAAGAATATTTCAAGGCCAGGGTCGGATTCCTCACACTCTCTAGTTTTTATGCATAAGCTGAAACTTTTTTCCGTAATTTTTACGCCCGTGTGAAGAGCTTTACCAAACCCTTGCGAAAACTGTTTTTTTGTAGCAAATCTCTAAAAAGTACTCAAACTTGCCACATCTTTTCGGGCAAAAGGAGCATAGATAGACAAAATCTGAGACTTGCATCAGATTCCGCAGAGTCAGGGCTATCGATATGGTTACCTCAATTTTGTCTATAATATTATTTTAAGGTCGGAAAACGCTCTTTTCCGAGACCATGTAAACGGGCCATGTAGCGGGATGTGTGTTCAGAAGCGGTTTTTACATGGTCTCGGAAAAGAGCGTTTTCCGACCTTAAAATAATTTTATAGACAAAATTGAGGTAACCATGTCAATAGCCCTGACTCTGAGGAATCTGATGCATGTCTCAGATTTTGTCTATCTATGCTACTTTTGCCCGAAGAGATGTGGCAAGTTTGAGTACTTTTTAGAGATTTGCTCCAAAAAAACAGTTTTCACGAGGGTTTGGAAAAACTCTTCACACGGGCGTAAAAATTACGGAAAAAAGTTTAAGCTTATGCATAAAAAACTAGAGAGTGTGAGGAATCCGACCCCGGCCTTGAAATATTCTTAGCTTTCTTGGTTCAAAAGTTATGACGGTTTGAACTTTTAACATCTTTTCGCATGTTTGAGCGGGATGTGTAAACTGTGTTTTTAGCAGCGGTTTTTACATTGTCTCGGAAAAGTGCATTTTCCGACCTTGAAATAATTTTATAGACAAAATTGAGGTAACCATGTCGATAGCCCTGACTCTGAGAAATCTGATGCATGTCTCAGATTTTGTCTATCTATGCTCCTTTTGCCCAAAGAGATGTGGCAAGTTTGAGTACTTTTTAGAGATTTGCTCCAAAAAAACAGTTTTCACGAGGGTTTGGAAAAACTCTTCACACGGGCGTAAAAATTACGGAAAAAAGTTTCAGCTTATGCATAAAAAACTAGAGAGTGTGAGAAATCCGACCCTGGCCTTGAAATATTCTTAGCTTTCTTGGTTCAAAAGTTATGATGGTTTGAACTTTTAACATCTTTTCGCATGTGTAAACTGGGTGTTCAGAAGCGGTTTTTACATTGTCTCGGAAAAGTGCATTTTCCGACCCTAAAAAAATTTTGTAGACAAAACTGAGGTAACCAGGTCGATAGCCCTGACTCTGAGGAATCTGATGCATGTCTCAGATTTTGTCTATCTTTGCTACTTTATCCCAAAGAGATGTGAGAAGTTTGAGTAACTTTTTACAGATGTGCTCCAAAAAACAGTTTTCGCGAGGGTTTGGAAAAACTCTTCATACGGGCGGAAAAGCTACCAAAATAAAATTTAAGCTTATGCATAAAAAACTAGAGAGTATGAGGAATCCGAACCTGGCCTTGAAATATTTTTAGCTCTCTTAGTTCAAAAGTTATGACGATTTTAAATTTTGTAATTTTTTTGCATTTTCGAGCGGAATGATCCAGCGCGCCAGGTGAGCCGGGCGGGGCAGTGTATTTTAAAATTATTACTATTATACGGTGGACCGTTATCACTGACTAATATTTCAGGTGCTCCATGACGGCTAAAAATTGATTTACAATGAGGAATAACGTTTTTCGACTCAAGAGATTTGACAGTAGCCATTTCAATGAATTTGGAATAGTAATCAACCGTAATTAAATAGTTAATATTGTCAAAAGAAAGAAAGTCTGTTCCAACTTTTTGCCATGAACGGAATGGAATTTCGTGCGATTGTAATGGCTCTTTTGGGTTATTGCGACAAAATTTTGAACAAGTTGCACAGTTATCAATAAAATGCTTGATTTGCATTGACATAAAAGGCCAAAATAGCACACCACGCACCATACTTTTGGTATGTTCTACACTCATATGACTTAAATGTATTAGGCCTAAGATATATTTTCTTAGAGACGGAGGAATGACTATACCTGTGTTTTTGAAGACTAGATTGTTCTCGACTGCAATTTCATCTTTAACATCCCAATATGGTTTGGCAACATTTTCTACTAGCGATTTGTCCTTCGGCCAGCCTTCTTGATGATACTTCATGATTATTTTCATTTCTTCATCGTTGGCAGTAGCTTCTTTAATTTTTTCCAAGGTTTCAGGTCGAACAGCTAACGATTCTGTGAGCAAGTTTACATGAATTGACAAGTCTTCATCAAGAAATTGATCAGTTTCGGGCAACGCAGCTCTTGAAAGTGTGTCGGCGACATACATTAGTTTGCCTGGTTTGTAGACAATATCATACGAATAGGCTTGAATTTGAAGAAACATGCGTTGTAATCGTGACGGTATTGATCCTAACGGCTTTTTACTGATGGTAACAAGTGGAGAGTGATCAGTTTCAATTTTGATGTGCTGACCATAAATGTATTGCTTAAATTTACTACAGCCATAGGCTACAGCGTACATTTCTTTCTCGATTTGAGCATAGTTTTGTTGGCTGGATGTGAGAGATTTTGACGCAAACGCAATTGGTTTATTGTCTTACAGAATAGTGGCTCCTACGGCTGACTTGGACGCATCGACACTCAGAACAATTTTCTTGTTCGGGTCATAATGTGATAAGACTGGCGCACTTGTGACTAGATGTTGTAATTGCTTGAATGATTCATCTTCTTGAGTACCCCACTTCCACTCGGCATTTTTCTTGACTAGATTTCTTAAGCTTTGAGATTTTTCTGACATGTTCGGTAAAAAATTTGCTAAGTAATTGACTAGACCTAAAAAACGTAGAAGTTGTTTTTTATCTGTTGGAGGATCCACGTGGCAAATTGCTCGGACTCGTTCTGGATCTGGTTTTACACCTTCTCCTGAGAAAATATGACCTAAGTATTTGACAGACGTAGTACCAAAAACACATTTTTGTTGGTTAAATTTAATATTTAATTCTGTGGCTCTTTTGAGGACATTTTCAAGACGTTGATCGTGTTCTTCTTTAGTACTTGCATGAACTAGTAAATCATTCAGATAGATTTCAACTCCAGGTAGATCTCCAAAACATTCAACCATTGTTCTGTGGAACAATTCTGGTGCTTCTGATATACCAAAGGGAAGTCTTAAAAATTTGTATCTGCCAAATGGCGTATTGAAAGTTAGTAGATCAGTGCTTTCCGAATGAATAGGAATAAACCAGAAACCTGAATTTGCATCCAGCGTTGAAAAGTATTTGGAACCGTTGAGTTTTGACCGGATTTCTTCAATTGTTGGAATTGGAAAATGGGATCTGAGCAGCGACTTATTTAAATTCCTAGGATCTAGGCAAATACGAATGTGACCAGACTTACGGACGGTGATGACCATTGAACTGACCCAATCAGTAGGTTTGGTGACTTTACAGATGACTTCATCGTTGACCATTCTTTGTAGTTCCTTTTTGACTTTTCTGTGCAGGCGAAAAGGAAGACGTCTACTTGCATCGACAATTGGGATCGCATCAGGACGTAAATAAAGTTTGCATGGTTTGGAGAAACAACCTAAACCTTTAAAAACTGAGGCATACTTTTTCAACATTGCTTGACAACTATTGATAGAATTTTTATGACTATTGGCAGAATTATTGTGACTAATTGTATTGACTCTTTTAATCAGCTTTAAATCAATGCAAGACTTTCGTCCTAAAATCATACAACAATCTTGATTCATAATATAAAACGGTAATAAAAATCTTTGGTTATTATAATAACACGTCAATTCGGCAATACCTGTTACATCCATGTCATTGCCACAAAAAGAGGTAATTTTTGCTTTCGCAGGGTAAATTAAAGTTTCATTTAAATTAAGACGTTTAAAATGAGACAAAATCATAGCATTAATTCCGGCACCAGTGTCTAATTGAGCTACAGAGGGTGATTATTGATACTTAAGGTGACAGACCACATATCAGAATCATTGTCAGATTTCAATTTACAAATAAAATAATCATTACTTTCTTGACTAGGGTTATTCTCGTTTGAGTAAAGATGTCTGATTGACTTATTCCTACACAATTTACTAAAATGATTCACACCTTGACAGTTGTAACAACGCTGACCATACGCTGGACAACGGTAGCGGTGAGTTTGACCACAATTATTGCAAGGCACATTAGACTGAGAAGTTTGGTTGGGACTATGGTGGTTTGAAGAGCTAGAACTGTTTCGCCTGGTGCGACTTCTATTTCTAGGTTGATGTCTGTTAAACGACTTTGATCTATGGCGTTGACGATTGTGTCGGTGAGACTGCGATCGGTGTCAAAAATTTCTGTGCGAAGACGAGTTGTAATTTGACGATGACCTGTTTTCATTTTGAGACACAGCAAAAACTTTACCTACATCAAGACTTTCCTGCATATCAAGGACTTGTTTTTGAGTTAATTCAAGAGATTTACACAGATGAATAACTTTGTCGAGATCTTTTTCATCTTGATGCAAGAGTTTTTCTTTAATAACGATATGTTTCCGATCTAGACCGCAAATGAGTACATCTCTGACCAGTTCTTCTCTCAAAGCACCAAATTCACAAGATAAACTAAGGAATCAGTACAGATTC
The DNA here is from genome assembly GCA_011764245.1 of Trialeurodes vaporariorum. Taxonomy (NCBI): domain Eukaryota; kingdom Metazoa; phylum Arthropoda; class Insecta; order Hemiptera; family Aleyrodidae; genus Trialeurodes; species Trialeurodes vaporariorum. The sequence continues at coordinate 49,267,559 of VMOF01000111.1, forward strand.
ATCTTCAGGTTACAGGTAGGATCGCGACCGCGACTTGTCGAAAATAAAATAAAAGAAAGTTACGAAAATAAAATATAAGATAAATAAAACTAACAACACATAATAAACAAAGGATGACCGATACGCGTTATCGGTCATCCTTTGTTTATTATGTGTTGTTAGTTTTATTTTCGTAACTTTCTTTTATTTTATTTTCGACAAGTCGCGGCTAAGGGGAGGGTGATAGTGAATGGTCCATTAATTAAACTAAACCAAATTTTTCAACTCTATAAATTAACAGGGGCTGATCACTGGTGCGAATACTGGGAGGGGAAAAAAGATCGGAGATAGCCGATAAGTATAATAAAACAGGCACTAGCAGAATTCAAGCCGGCGCTCTCCCGATCCAAAGCATGAGCTCTTAGTCCTCGGAGCTGGTGGTAGACGACCGAAGGGGAAGAAATAAGCCTTTTGTAAAGGGATGCAATCTGGTTTTGCTGGAAGTTCCTCTCTTTGCCGCAGAGTGATTGCTGGAGCGCTGCGGTAGCAACGCGGTGAGCACTCACAACCAGTCTTCAGTGAATACAACTCCTAGAGAAGAGCGGATCTGATTGTGAGTAAAAAAAAACTGTCGTGCACGCAGGCGCAAATAATAGAGAGAAGCAGCATCAATCTCTAGTCTCTCTCACTCGTCGGTTTGCGACGCACCGATGCTGGGCTATGAAGTCTGGGTTTTGAATAGCGGAGGCAGTCATATAACTGTCAAAATCTGAGTAGGGTGAGCTCTAGCGTGTGTAAACTCAGTATATTTTCTGTGTGTGCGCGACGAAGCCAATAAACACTTGCGCAATCTATGTGTGTGTGTGTGTGCATCGAAGGCACATCAAAGACTACTGAAATCAGCTCAGGAATCTAAAACGGGGCCCTTTAAAACAACAAAATAAAATCAGTGAAAGCATCAAATGACTCCAAAACAAAAAAATTATTCGTGAAAAAGTGTTTGATTTAACATACTCAAAAATCTCTCGAAAATACACAATACAACCGGATCATGTAAGTTTTGATTCATATCCTGAAAACGAAATCTCCAAAACACACACAGCCACCAGAGGGCGCCTCTTTCACTGTATTATATTATTCATTGTACACAGCAAAACGAGAGTAAGAAGCTTGCCATATACTTCGTATGGCACGCTTAAAAGGTCTGCTGCTATGAGTCTTCAACTTAGATTCACGATTCAGAGCGATGAGGTGCACGCCATGGCTGATAAGGTGCCGAACACGCCGTTTGAATTACGCGAATTTTCGCCCGTACGCGCGCGATTTGGACGATTAAACTTTCATTCTCGTCGCCAAATTGTTGTGGAATTACATGAGAAAACGGAACACGGATTTATTAGGAGATCACATTTTATTAGATTGAGAATTAACAGCGAGTTAGAATCATACGACTAAGTACGGTGATAAGGAATGTCAGAATGACAAGCACACCGAAGAGCACCTCTCAACATGAATGGATGCATCGATGGTCAACAACTACCAAGATACTACCAACATAGCAGAAATCTGAGCAGGATTTGTTCGAATGTCATCTTGGAAGACTTGCAGGAATTGCTTGAACTGTTCTTCATTCATGATGGTGATGGAGTGCAAATTTCAGTTCCGATTTCGAAATTTCAAATGAACTCACCCACGTGCTGAGGACTGAACATCGGATACGCGATTCACGAAAACGATCATACCCGGACATTTCGCGTACGGAGAAATTACTTACATCGCATCGCGGCTTAATCCTCGTCGCAAAAATGTAGTGACCAAGGGATGAACGAGAAAGATATACTTATACTTGGGAATTATTAAGAGTAGTAAAAAGAGAACGAGACTAGATAGTACGAATCATACGACGTATATTAATTGACGATTGACAAGCAGTGAGGCTACCAGAGCAGCGCTAATCGCAGTATCAACTTAACACATGAATAATAGTACACTACAAGAACTCAAAAGACCGCGTTGCAAAGTAGCGCGTTTCTACAGATTGGGAACACTTGGAATATTTTTATCAGCTGTTGTCTCAAGAGGATTTGAGGTTAGAATTCGAGTATTTGTTTACAAAGTACCATATAAAGACATTATAGAAGAAGACTGACCCCTAGTGGCGAGATTTGAAGCCGGTTTACTGCAGGCCTGTAACCAGAGGGGGGCCAGGGGGGCTCAGCCCCCCCTGGAAAAATGTGTTTTATCATGTAGTGTGTTAGAAACTATATTACAATAGCCCCCCTGAAAACACACGAGCCCATCCTGGACAACATTCCTAGTTACGGGCCGGGGTTACTGTCATAGGCAGAGCTTCCCCGCTCGCGGGTATGAACCAAATTAACATTGCGGCTTAGGGAGCCGAGACATAAGAGTATTTCAAAAGAATGTTTATTACTTTTAGTTTTCAAAAGTACTCAGATATTATATGCAGCTTATCCCGAAGTTGAAATTGACGAACTTAAACGAAAAACTAGGTCAATTTATCCGCTAGATATTTACGATAGAAAGTATGGCAGAGAGGTTATGGGTGCTAAAGTAAACAACGACCGACCGATCGTTCACCGAGAAAAAAGCAGCGGTAGGGTTTACCATTCCATAATAGCAAACCGAAGTTGAGTATTGTGAAACAGAAAAATGATAATAAGCATTACACTTCCTCAAGTTTGGTTGACTCAAGTCAAGCATGAATTTTACCATTCTTAAATTGTTATGTACGAAGGGGGTAGCTTACTATTCCTTGGATTAACTCGCTCATTCAAATGGACTCGTTCCGTCATTTAGAACAACGCTACTTACACTTTCCCGCGATAAGTCAAATTTACCATTCTCACAAGTCACGCTTAGCAGTGGGTGGGTATCATCCTGACTAGGTCACGACACCGGCCCAAAACTTCGCCTTCTGGCTCATAGCTCTATAAGCGCGGGTCTGGGATGGCGGGGTCTGCCGGCCTCGGTTTCCCCTTCAAGACAAACAAGCGTTGGCGGCGGCCGCCGGTCTCGGTCCTCTGGTACCCATCGGCACGGGGAGTTAAGCGGGTGAATCGCGCCCGGGAGCACTTCGTTCGGGGCTTGTTTCGCCCGTGTCACCCGTAGTGATTCCTAGTGTAGCGGGGCTAAACGGCGAACACCGGCCCCAGAAGGCCCCTGGTGCTACACTAGGAATTTCGAATCGACTCCTGAACCCCGGGAGCGATCATCGAACCCAAACTATGCAAGCTCTCCGCCGAGAGCTCACCGTTGCATCGGTCCGGTCTTTGAGCGCCTTTTATCCCCTTTCCTGCGCTCGGACCCATCGCCACTCACAAGCCCAGCGGCCCAATACCGCGGCCCACCACCATTGGAGCCGAGTCGGACCGGCTGCGCACTATTACGGTGTGGCTTACGGGGTCGCCGGGGTGTGATCTCCGGTGGTGCCACCTCCCTGTTCGGTTGTCTTTCGTGTCCTACGGTCATAACAGTACATTAACTAATGTCAATTCCAAGGAGAGGTATTATTGATTTCGTCATTTTTGAAACTTTCAAAACTAACATACTTGTGATATATTATTGACTGAACGTTTGCTTCCATTTATAATTTTCTCAGATGAAGAACTTCTCTAATCGTTTGTTAGTTTAATCAATCATAATATCGGACTTTTACTTCATAAGTTGGTCATCATGTTCCGCTCAAACATTACTAAATAAGTAATCTTTAGTTCCGCTTTGCACAGAAAGTATAAGACTAAGAAAGAAGAAGAAGAAGAGACTCGCCCACTTGTTTCTTGTTGTTTATTTACACATTCGTTCTCGTTCGTCAATATGGCGTCATTTCCGTAAAGTTGTGGGGAGAAAAAAACTTGTGCAGAAAATGTTTTTTCTGTGGAGAAAACTTTTTTTCTGTGGAGAAAACTATTTTTTCTATGGAGAAAACTTTTTCTTCTGGGGAGAAAATTTATTTTTTCAGCTTTGTTAAGTTAGTACTGATTTGACGATACATCGAATCGAAAAGGCTTTCGATTGTTCAGCTGCGTTGCCAGACTGTGCTTTATTATTGTATTTTTCTTTCCTATTTGTTACTTGTAGGTTATGATTTAATTTGTTGAAAGATACAAGTTGTCTTCATTCCGCAATTACTGAAGTGCTAGAGAATCGGTCTCATTTTACCTGGCTGTCGGTGAGGTAGGGCAAGGCAGGGCAAGGGAAGCAGAGATTATAAGTAATCTTTGATTTAAGTAAGAGCAAGGCTAGAGCGCGAATTTTTCCCCACGCTTGAGCTGGGAAACTTTCAGCTTGGCATAATAACGAGTTGTAGAGATCTAGTCTCACAATTTTCGAGACTTTGAGGAATCTTACAAAACTGGGAGTTTATTTTTGAGAAGATTGGCTGAAATTTCGGTATCCGATGCAGAAATTTGAACTTTCGAGAAATTCAAGAGCCTCAGTCAGAGAATAGCCGGGAAATTTTCCACCCACTTTCGGCTGCGGTTGGCTGCGATGGTGTGGTCAATTTCAAAAAGCGGCCTCTTAAAGTGACCCGATTTTCCGAGTTTTCTCCTGAAAAAGAAGGTTTTAGCGAATCTGCTGTTCATGAGGGGCGAAAATGAGACACATTGAGTTACGAGAAATCCAAAACGTATGGTCTCGTGACGGAATAAGAAATTATAAACGAGATAGAAAAAGAAGTCGTGCATAGTTTTCAGAATTCAAGATCCTGAGTCACTTTAATGATGTTACTAGGGTTTGGTTTTGAAAAAAAAAATCAATTCATATCAGATATTCTAAAACTTTTCAAATGCCAGATAGAAAAGGATCGTCATTTTAGTATTAAAAAAGTCTCAAAGGCTTTTTAATTGTTTCTTGGTTCTTTTACCATAGTATCTGTTGGCGCCGCTCTTTGAATCCCGCGCCAACAGTGGCAATTCAAATCTCGCGGCTCGCCGCGAAGCTTCGCCGCGCGCTATGTGCTGTCCACGTGTCACTAGCCGGCTGACCTCGCCGCGTTGCGCGTCGCGCGCGCGCTCTCGCTATAAGTACAGGTGCCCGCCTCGCGGCTTCTCACTTCTCAGTGTGCCTCGGCCGATGAACAAGTTCCTGCCTCTGCTGCCTGCTCCAGTCTCTGCTGCCTGCTCCAGTCTCTGCTGCTTGCTGCCTTTTCAGCCCTGCTTTGCATGGTGAATTGAAGTCCGGCCTCGTTCTCTTAAATGCAGTGAGCCCTCCAAAGCTCGTCATCATGCAGTGAGCACTCCAAAGCTCTTCTTGTTGCCCTCCTTCGATGAGCCTTCCAAAGCTCCGAGGCCTCCAAACCTCCGGTAAAATCCCAAGTCCCCGTAATTTACGGTCTCCAAGCCGTCCCGCGTCTCCAAGCGCCTAGACAGTTTCCAAGCCGACCCAGCGTCTCCATGCGCTTCCTTTAGTTTTTCTTTACTCTTTAAGATTGTCTCCAAGCGACACCGGCAAACCGCTTCCATACGGTTTGTCTTGACTCTCCGAGGTCACTCAATCTCGTCTGTCCAAAGACATGTCCGGTTAGGTCTCCAAACCTAGCTAAGCCCGAAGGAGCAATCTCCTGGGGTTTTTTATGCGCATCCAAGCGCAAAAAGACTCAATCTCCAAGTTGGGTCTTTTCATCGCGTAACTCGCCATCAGTGCGTTTTACGTCAATTCCAAGGACACTTTCGAAGGTTTATTAATTCCATAGAATATTAATAAGTCTTTGAAAGTGTCCTTTTCCCAGGCCACCCGGCCACAACACTATCGGCGGACTGACAATGAGGTTCGTCGACAAAGATGCAGGTACCTATACATACATTTTTTGATACTTCGAATCACTTTCCGACATGCATTCTACGCAGCAGCGTTAACACTGCAACTATGCAAAATAGATGGGAATTTTTATTTTATTTCATTGCGCTATCTATAAGTTTACTGTCTTTATTAACCCTCGTATGGGAGGTGGTTTTTTGTATGTGTACCATTTTATGTCACATGGGAATGGAATTTAAATTGATATTTTGCAAAACATTGTGTGACCCATAAAAATTCTTTGAAAATTAGCCTTTTTTAAACGGTCTAAAAAAATCCCAAAAAAAGTAAAATCCCAATATGCGTGCAAGAAAGGGTTAAGATCGGTCTCTATTCACCCTTATGACCTCTTCCATCATGAAATTTTCCAAAACTGAAAAAGAACAGTACCGATACCGTATCATTGCCCTAAGCTCCACATTGACAACAACAGGAGCCATTAAAGAAAGTAAATATACCAGCAAGAAGGCAGAAGAGCAAGTTCCTCAACCAAAATAAGTAAAAATGTTTAAATATTGTTTGATACTTATTAAAAATTACTCGTCCATTTCAATTAGGTACCTCCTGCTCTATATGTGCAAAACTATCCCAATAAAATCTACCCCCCCCCCAAGAGGCAATTGTGTTGAAACGACGGCAAGTCAGAGAGAAGTAGGGACTGTCTCAAAAATACGCTTTGACTGAAAAAAAAATTATTTCGCCCTAATGTAAGGGATGTTGATACTTCTGTATCAATACCTCGACCTATACGTATCGATACCTTGACCTCAAAGTATCGATACTGGGGACTCGATACCTCGATAACCACTCGATATCAGGCAGTATTGGTACCAAAAGGGTTACCATACCATTGGTATAATGCTGTAGTCCAAGGTTGATAAAACACCTTTTGTTTTACCTAACATCAAGGTTTCATCTACCTTGGTTGCTGCTGCACATCAGTTAGCACAAGTGAACCACACCATACTTACAAAAACTTTGAATTTTGCTCGAATAACTCACCCTCTCTCCACTTTTAAACATCCTTTTTCTCCTTTGTGGACTGAATGTTTTTTGTTTATCCCACTTTTCACGAATCTAAGTATTGGTACCTACCGAAGCATCGATATCCTAACGACTAAGCCGAAGTATCGATACCAAAACCTAGTATCAACATCCTTGCCGTAATGGCAAGTATTGTTCACAAGCCGTGTTACCTATCAGTCTTCCCCTTAGTTGAAATGTCTGCAGTAGTTTTTGGTGTTACGGAGGCTAAATTATTTCTATCCAACAATTGAAGGTATTTGAAATAATCAGAGCGGGAAACGTTTTATCAATGAATCTCAATTGAAAAATAGATTAAAGTCAATTACCTCTACTATTTCCCAGAGGTATGGAACAGGTTTTCTGTCTGAAAGTGATACTTCAAACAATTACTTGGCAAGAAAAAGAAATAAGGCAATAGTTAGAATTTTTATTTTTTAAAGCGAAGGACTTGCCACCGTACATGACCTTAAAACTAATACATCCGCAAAAATTGGAGTGCAACTGAAATGCCTTCAATTCAGTTATACATTTGTGCAAATGTGCAACCAGTGAGTTAGCACTGGGAAAATTAGTGGACCAAACAACTGTAAAAGGAAGCGCCTTCATTTAAGGGAGATGCAACTTTACAAATCGTGAGGCTCATGAAATTGTCCATCTATCACGGAATCTTGATAACGCCACTGAGGGTTATTTAGGCTTTGGTGAAGAATAAAACTGAAGCTTATACAACGAAACATGTCTCCCATGAACAGCAGCAAGTCCTTCATTTATAAAAATTAAAATAAAAATATTGCCTCATTTTGTATCGATTTTCTCGCTCAAGATGCGGAGGAATTTCTATCAAGGAATTCCTTGGGGTCCATTAATATATTCCTTGTTTTACATTGCTGGCTAATTCAATACTATAACCAGTGAGTGAGCTTTGAGCTTTGTAGTTGAGACACTCACGCTCGGCCGTTTCGATTCTTATGGAAAAACCAATATTTTCACGATCCAGTTGGGTCGAAATTTTCTTTTTTGTGATCTCCTTTGGTTTACATCAATCGTATGTTCTTGGAAAATTGAAGGTCATGATTAAAATGTAAAGCATCACAGATGATTATCCAGCAATACCGTCCAGAATTTCTACCACTTTTTTGATACTAATGGTTGTTTTTCCATATTTGGTGAAAAAAAAAGGATTTAGCGGCATCTGAACCCCAGGCACAGACACACAGACTGAACTCTCACTATGGATTCATTCACTTTACTCCTTTGAGAATGTAGTATAGGAGGACACATCGATTGCTGATGGACTCATTTTGCAGTATAGTTACCCAATCGAGACGCGTCAGAACTTGCTCCGAAATCTGATAACAGACGTCTGCACTTCCTCACATTTCTCAGCAAACAAAATAGCTGTCTCTGACAAGCTGAATGTCTAAAATTTATAATTGTCACATCACACTCAAAGGTTCAAGCCTGCCCCCCCCAAATCCTCTGGAGACCATATTTGCACTTTTATCGGGGCCAAATATTGATGAACAAACTCTGATGATGGCATCGAAGGCTAACTATACCGGCCAGTGGCAGCGCGTGCAATTTAGCAGCGTTGGATTTAGTCTATTTAAAGTCATGAAAAAGGTCTAAATATTGAGGGTGGACAGTGCAATCCCTCAAATAAATATTTCACAAAGGTATGAATGGACGAAATGCAACGTTGCCAGATTGCACAGGCCACCACTGATGCTGTGTGGCTGAAGTGGGGACAGGAGATCACATTCGGCAAGCTGCAAGACTCATGGGGAGAAAGGCATCAATACTTCTGATTAGGCGTGAGCCTACAGTACAGCAGACTTTGAAATCCGGTGTGAGCATTTGGTATAAGGAAAATTTTAGAGGAAGGTCTAGTTGCGAAACAGATGAATTTGATCAATTCTGAACAGATGAGACAACAATGTTATTCGTTTAGTCACGCAAACTGTTGGAACCCTTGAGTGTAAGGGTATCTGGTTTGTTTGAGGATGAATGAAAACTGTTAAAACTTTTCATGAGATGAATGTTTATTATCTAAGAGGAACATCAAATGAATGCATGATTTACGATTGGTCAGCAAGCTGAGCGCACAGTAATTTTTGAGAACTTATTTCTCTCCATCCTCTAGGGAATGAAGTTACAAAATAATTTGAACTGTTGAGAGGCTTGAAAACTCCATTTTGGGACGGCAACATGCAATTCTTATCTTCTGAAAGAGTAGTCTTGATCTCCAACTGACTGTAAACAATCCAGGTTCTGAAAAAGAGAGAACAGTTTATAAGACTTTTGACAGTGAAGCAATGAAAGACCAAGACGAACGAGGATGATAGTTTTGTTTCAAAGCCAAAGCCTTCACCATGTGCTTTCAATCCTTGAATAAAGCCGTTCAGACTCAAATTCATCATTGAATTAAAGTTTTTCAGTTGTCCTAACGATTTTCCTATAATATCGTATAGTAACAGCTTAAGGTTGTCAACAGAATGATGTTCTGAAGTGGAGATATATACTATTCATAGTATCTCAAACCTTTCTAGATCACTTCTAGTGATCATCATCATTCGTATCAATAAAATGTTGGAGCAACATTTTCCTAAAATATTAGTTTGGGGAGTCAATGAGGTGCTTTGCTTGAAGAATCTTTAAGAATCTTTACCTTGGGTTTTATGTACCTTTGCACCTTGAAAAACTAGCGCCTCATTCACCGAAGTTTTGTAGCATCTGAATAATTACTTCACTTGGTTTGACATTTTTCGACATTTCACTCACAATCAGTAGTTACCCAGGTTACTGGGCTTCCAACCCCCATCATCCCTTGAACTGACGCGGGAGAGAGTTGATTGGAAATGAAAGAACTACAATGCAGCAAACATTATCATAGTCAATTCAAAAGCAGTGACAGTGTGGGGGTCGCTATGGAATTAGGCAAAGTGAGTGACCCAAAACAAGGGAACGGTCATATAATTTTGGTTTTGCCTCTCCCTTTTCCAGAAGTTTGGTGGATGATGAGCCCAGAGGTTATTCATTGGCCTACATTCCTTGAGCATACCGTTTTAATGAATGAGTTTCCTATGATATTTTGAAGCAAATTTATGGATGAAAATGGTGTGTATTCGAGCCGTAGTTTTGACTTTTGTTGTCAGGAGGCAAAATTGAGATCTGACTGATCTTCTTTGCACCGCTATGTTAGAGGAGGATAAGCTCTTTGAGACGCTCACTTCATAACCATTGAATTGTTCGTAAGAGAGGAACTCGAAGACAGATATTGAGAGGAAGTGAATTTGAGCTTCAAATTGAGCGTCTCACCTGAAAAGGGTGTACGATTCCATTGTTCTGCAAATAAGCTCAGTCTGCTCAGAATGTCATTCATATCCTGATATGGCAAATTCCTGACGTTGAAGAAGGTATCTTCCTCTGACTTCTCATTTTTTAAAACGGCGGTGGGTTGACCAAATTTTGCAGTTCATCGGACTTGCTTCATTGATACCTGAAAAATTGAGGAGTAGGATTAAGATAGCGGCACACAGAATAGAATACATGTTAATCCTTGAAACTGAAATTAGGTTGAGGGGGCAACTCTTGAGTGTAAATATTTATGGAGCAGATAAGTTTCGGGGAAAAGCGTTACATTCAAAATGCGCAATTTTGCTCCCCCCTCTTAACCACCTCAAGAGGTCTTTGAGTGGTGGCATAAGGTGTGGTAATCGTTTTTCTTAATCCATCGTACAAAGGGCACTGTAATAAAACGTGTTCAACTGTTATGAAGGAGGTACGGCATTTTTCGCAAACCGGTCTGTTTTCTTGCTTCATCAGGTAACCATGAGAGAACATGGTGTGGCCAATTTTAAGTCTCGTGATGGTTACTTGTTGCTGCCTGGACAACGGACTTTTGGGTGCGGATGGAATGATAGAGAGAGCTGGGGGGCATCTGTTGCCAATTAGGGTTCGCCATTCTGATGTCCACTGAAGGCGGATTTTTCTTTTTAATTGGAGAGAAAGGTCAGCCGCTGTTACTGACCCGTCGTTGAAGGGACCGGTTGAGAGGCTCGCTGTTTTTGCTTCCTCATCTGCGCGCGAGTTTCCGGAAATTTCCACGTGCCCAGGGCACCAACAAAGGATTACAGAGAAACCGTTAGCCTTGAGGTTTTCTAGAGAATTTTGGATACGAGTGAGGATAGGGTGAGGATTACATTGTTTAACGAATGCTGATAGCACACTTGAAGAATCAGAGCAAACAATTGCTTGTCTGCAGTTCGATTTTTCAATAAATTCTATGGATCTTTGAATTGCATATGCTTCAGCAGTAAAATTCGATGTATTTGGCGATAGTTTGAATGATGATGAGTGATTGTTCGAGTAATAGGCGCAACCGGCGGAAGATTCAAATTTGGATCCATCAGAATAGATGGGCACGTGATTAGGGTACGTTTCGAGGATAGAGTATAAGTTATTTCTTAATTCTGAGGTAGATAAAAGTGACTTTGGAGTAGAAAAGCGATTGAGGATAATTTTATTTTCTGAATTTGTCCAGAAAGGAAATGTAAGCTTTTGGAGCGGTAAAATATCATTAAAAGCGAAGTTTTGGAAAACGGATGAGTAGAGAGGGATTTGTAGAAAAGTTAAAATGTTAAAGTTGACAGGGTATTGCGGCAAAATCTTGATTTTCGTCAGGTATTTGGCAAGCAGCACCTGCCTTCTATAGTGTAGAGGTGGTTCATTTGCTTCAATGTATAAACTTGAAGCCGGACTGGATTTGAAGGCGCCAATTGCGAGGCGAATACCAAGATTATGGACAGCATCAAGGGTTTTTAAAGTAGAGGCACTTGCGCTTCCGTAAACAAAATAGCCATAATCTAATTTAGATCTAATTAGGATCAATAAAGCGTAAGTAAAGTGTCTCTATCAGCGCCCCATGATGTATGTGATAGATATTGTAGGACTCTTATTTTGGCCATGCATGCATTTTTAAGATATGAAATATGTTGGCTCCAATTTAATTTCTGATCAAAAATCAGGCCTAGAAATTTGGTTGATTGAGAAAATTGGATTTTATCATTGTGAAGACGTACGGATATCTTTGGGACTCTGTATTTTCTGGTGAAAATGATTTCCTTGGTTTTGGATGTCGAGAATTTCAAACCTGTGCGGTCACACCACTTTTCGAGGTTTTGCAGAGTTTCACTGAGTATCCTTTTTGCGTATATTTTATTAGAAGTTGTGATTGAGACGCTGAAATCATCGGCAAAAAGTGAAGCATTAACATTTTTTGGTAAACATTTTTCGATGTCATTAATTGCGATCAGGGAAAGGAGAACGCTGAGGACACTGCCTTGCGGGACTCCGTTTTCCTGATGGAATTCGTCAGATAGCGTGAAATTCGCTTTCACTCAGAAAGATCGGTTAGTCAGCAATTGTTGGATGAAAAGTGGAAGGTTGCCGCGTAAATTCCAGCTGAAGAGAGTTTTTAGTATATTGTGGCGCCAAGTAGTGTCATGGGCTTTTTCGATGTCGAAAAAAAGTGCGACGGTGAAGTTTTTGCGCTGAAAGCCTCGCAATATTTTAGACTGGAGATTTAATAGGTAATCGATACTTGACCTATTTTTTCTAGCACCAAATTGGATATTAGATAGTAAGTTATGCGAGTTTATGAACCACCAAAGGCGGGCGGCAACAAGTTGTTCGTAAACTTTACAGAGGGATGATGTGAGCGAGATGGGTCTAAATTTAGATGGGTCGAGGCGATTTTTGTTGTCTTTGGGGATGGGAATGATCGTTGCTGTTCTCCATTCTTCGGGGAAAAAGTTATGTGAACCAAAAGGAGTTGAGCATATCTAGCAAGTTGGAAATCATTTTTTCTGGTAATTTTTTTAGCATTGAATTGTGAATGTTGTCAGGGCCCGGGGCTGAGAATTTTAAATGATTCAAAACATTTTTAAGTTCAGTTTCAGTAAATAAAGAGTTATAATTTTCGTCATTTTCTGAGGAAAAGTCAATGGTTTGGGACTCGGCTTGGTTTTTGTGCATTATAAAATCACGGGGATAGTTATCAGAGCTGGAGTAACTATAAAAATTTCGAGCTAGGGTGTTGGCAATGGTTTTGGGATCAGAGATGATCTTATTATGTTGAATCAAATTTGGTATCGTAAGTGATGTATTCTTGCTCGCAATTCTTCGTATGCTAGACCATACTTCAGCGCATGGAGTATAGCAGTTGAACTTGTTCACGAATTCCTTCCATGATTTCAATTTTGCGTCTTTGATAGTTCTTTTTGCCTGTGCTCTAATTTTTTTAAAATTAATGAAGTTTTCTAGGGATGGGTCTTTTTTATACAGTTTATATGCTTCAATCCTTTTGGCGATTGAGATTTTGCATGCATCAGACCACCATGGGACAGGGCAACGGCCTTTTTGGGGATTCGGAAGAGATCTGGGGATTGACTTTTCAGCTGATTCTATGTAGAATAGAACTGGTGATTTGTTTGAATTTCTGTTGGGGAGATCCGGTTGGCTTGTCGCTTAAGTCACAGAGCTGCTTAAAGAGTTCCCAGTTTGGCTTGTCGTTTCGCATATTCCAAGAGGGAATAGAAGTTTTGGGTAGGGTCGATTGACCATTAAGAGTGGTGATAATTGGAAAATGGTCGCTGGAGTATAGATCTGCATGAACATACCATTTTAACCGAGGAGTGAGATTAGGGGAGCAGATTGTGAGATCAATACTGGAAAAAGAGCGGTGAGGTATAGAAAAGTGGGTGTGCTCGTGACTATTCAAGAGTATGAGGTCTTCGTCAAGTAAAATTTTTTCGATGATCCTGCGTGACCCGTTCATCTTATCACTGCCCCATAACGGGTTGGGCGAATTAAAATCACCGCAGAGTAGAAACGGTTTCGGCAACTGGCGCGTAACATTTTTTAGTTGATTTTCAGAGACTTTTTGGTCAGGGGGTAAGTAAATACTGCAGAAAGTTAGTTCTAGATTCGCTACTGTTGGTGTGGTAGCGATTGCTTGAAGTTCAGATTGTAGTTGGACAGAGCGAGGAGAATAGTTGCTCTTAGCTAGTAACGCGACACCTCCACAGGCAGAAAGGCCATGAGAGAAGTCCTTCCTGAAAATCGAATAATTTTTGAGAGATGGGTTGTTGGAGCGTTTGAATTTGGTATCCTGTAGAGCGATAACGATCGGTTGAAATTGGCTTAAGAGTTGTTTAAGTTCTTCAAGATGAGAGTAAAAAAAAAAAAAAAAAAAAAGGTAGAATGTGAAGATGATATGGAGGCTTTATGGGAGAGGTTCAGCTAGCGAAATTGCTGAAAGGGAAGTTTCACTATCAGAAGACGTGAGGAGGTCTTCTTGCAGTGTACGGATGAGACGGTAGATTCTGGTTTTTAAATTTTTGGAGGATAGATTTGAAGAAAGAGTTTGAAGGTGTAAAATTAGGCCGCTAACGTCACTTGTATAAGATTGTACGACGTCAGAGGGTTTTTTGGAATTTTTGGTTTTTGCCAGGATTTTTGTGATGTCTGTCTCGCTAAAAGGTGAACGTTGAAAATCTTCGACGGTGTTTTTGATTGCTTCTTAAAACAATTTCAATTCTTAAAAATAAGCACTTTTCGCATTCAAACTTAAACATTCATAAATCTCGCTTGAAACTAACTAAGCACTCGGCTAATCTTCAAACTTTCATTATTTCATTTATGTTCATGGCTTTATTGACCTTTTCTTTACAGGTCATGGATCTCGTGGCTCGTGATTCACGAATGCTCTAAGTCCGGGTGCTTAGGACGACTTTCCTTTAAAATTTAAAAAAATATTGTAGATCGGAATCTTATCTTTATAGTCTTTGAGTGGTGGCATAAGGTGTGGTAATCGTTTTTTTTAAATCCATCGTACAAAGGGCACTGTAATAAAACGTGTTCAACTGTTATGAAGGAGGTACGGCATTTTTCGCAAACCGGTCTTTTTTCTTGCTTCATCAGGTAACCATGAGAGAAATGGTGGGGCCCAAATTTTTAAGTCTCGTGATGGTTACTTGTTGCTGCCTGGACAACGGACTTTTGGGTGCGGATGGAATGATAGAGAGAGCTGGGGGCATCTGTTGCCAATTAGGGTTCGCCATTCTGATGTCCACTGAAGGCGGATTTTTCTTTTTAATTGGAGAGAAAGGTCAGCCGCTGTTACTGACCCGTCGTTGAAGGGACCGGTTGAGAGGCTCGCTGTTTTTGCTTCCTCATCTGCGCGCGATTTTCCCGGGAAAATTTTTCCACGTCCCCAGGGCCCCAAACAAAGGATTACAGAGAAACCGTTAGCCTTGAGGTTTTCTAGAGAATTTTGGATACGAGTGAGGATAGGGTGAGGATTACATTGTTTAACGAATGCTGATAGCACACTTGAAGAATCAGAGCAAACAATTGTTTTGTCTGCAGTTCGATTTTTCAATAAATTCTATGGATCTTTGAATTGCATATGCTTCAGCAGTAAAATTCGATGTATTTGGCGATAGTTTGAATGATGATGAGTGATTGTTCGAGTAATAGGCGCAACCGGCGGAAGATTAAAATTTGGATCCATCAGAATAAGGGCACGTGATTAGGGTACGTTTCGAGGATAGAGTATAAGTTATTTCTTAATTCTGAGGTAGATAAAAGTGACTTTGGAGTAGAAAAGCGATTGAGGATAATTTTTTTTCTGAATTTGTCCAAAAAGGGAAATGTAAGCTTTTGGAGCGGTAAAATATCATTAAAAGCGAAGTTTTGGAAAAGGGATGAGTAGAGAGGGATTTGTAGAAAAGTTAAAATGTTAAAGTTGACAGGGTATTGCGGCAAAATCTTGATTTTCGTCAGGTATTTGGCAAGCAGCACCTGCCTTCTATAGTGTAGAGGTGGTTCATTTGCTTCAATGTATAAACTTAAAGCCGGACTGGATTTGAAGGCGCCAATTGCGAGGCGAATACCAAGATTATGGACAGCATAAAGGGGTTTTTTAAAAGTAGAGGCACTTGCGCTTCCGTAAAAAAAATAGCCATAATCTAATTTAGATCTAATTAGGATCAATAAAGCGTAAGTAAAGTGTCTCTATCAGCGCCCCATGATGTATGTGATAATATTGTAGGACTCTTATTTTGGCCATGCATGCATTTTTAAGATATGAAATATGTTGGCTCCAATTTAATTTCTGATCAAAAATCAGGCCTAGAAATTTGGTTGATTGAGAAAATTGGATTTTATCATTGTGAAGACGTACGGATATCTTTGGGACTCTGTATTTTCTGGTGAAAATGATTTCCTTGGTTTTGGATGTCGAAAATTTTCAAACCTGTGCGGTCACACCACTTTTCGAGGTTTTGCAGAGTTTCACTGAGTATCCTTTTTGCGTATATTTTATTAGAAGTTGTGATTGAGACGCTGAAATCATCGGCAAAAAGTGAAGCATTAACTTTTTTTGGTAAACATTTTTCGATGTCTTTAAATTGCGATCAGGGAAAGGAGAACGCTGAGGACACTGCCTTGCGGGACTCCGTTTTCCTGATGGAATTCGTCAGATAGCGTGAAATTCGCTTTCACTCAGAAAGATCGGTTAGTCAGCAATTGTTGGATGAAAAGTGGAAGGTTGCCGCGTAAATTCCAGCTGAAGAGAGTTTTTAGTATTTGTGGCCCCAAGTAGTGTCATGGGCTTTTTCGATGTCGAAAAAAAGTGCGACGGTGAAGTTTTTGCGCTGAAAGCCTCGCAATATTTTAGACTGGAGTTTTAAATAGGTAATCGATACTTGACCTTTTTTTTCTAGCACCAAATTGGATATTAGATAGTAAGTTATGCGAGTTTATGAACCACCAAAGGCGGGCGGCAACAAGTTGTTCGTAAACTTTACAGAGGGATGATGTGAGCGAGATGGGTCTAAATTTAGATGGGTCGAGGCGATTTTTGTTGTCTTGGGGAGGGGAATGATCGTTGCTGTTCTCCATTCTTCGGGGAAAAAGTTATGTGAACCAAAAGGAGTTGAGCATATCTAGCAAGTTGGAAATCTTTTTTTTCTGGTAATTTTTTTAGCATTGAATTGTGAATGTTGTCAGGGCCCGGGGCTGAGAATTTTAAATGATTCAAAACATTTTTAAGTTCAGTTTCAGTAAAAAAAGGGTTATAATTTTCGTCATTTTCTGAGGAAAAGTCAATGGTTTGGGACTCGGTTTGGGTTTTTGTGCATTAAAAAATCACGGGGATATTTCAGAGCTGGAGAAACTAAAAAAATTTCGAGCTAGGGTGTTGGCAATGGTTTTGGGATCAGAGATGATCTTATTATGTTGAATCAAATTTGGTATCGTAAGTGATGTATTCTTGCTCGCAATTCTTCGTATGCTAGACCATACTTCAGCGCATGGAGTATAGCAGTTGAACTTGTTCACGAATTCCTTCCATGATTTCAATTTGCGTCTTTGATAGTTTTTTTTGCCTGTGCTCAAATTTTTTTTTAAAATTAATGAAGTTTTCTAGGGATGGGTCTTTTTTATACAGTTTATATGCTTCAATCCTTTTGGCGATTGAGATTTTGCATGCATCAGACCACCATGGGACAGGGCAACGGCCTTTTTGGGGTTCGGAAGAGATCGGGGGATTGACTTTTCAGCTGATTCTATGTAGAATAGAACTGGTGATTTGTTTGAATTTCTGTTGGGGAGATCCGGTTGGCTTGTCGCTTAAGTCACAGAGCTGCTTAAAGAGTTCCCAGTTTGGCTTGTCGTTTCGCATATTCCAAGAGGGAATAGAAGTTTTGGGTAGGGTCGATTGACCATTAAGAGTGGGATAATTGGAAAATGGTCGCGGGGTATAGATCTGCATGAACATACCATTTTAACCGAGGAGTGAGATTAGGGGAGCAGATTGTGAGATCAATACTGGAAAAAGAGCGGTGAGGTATAGAAAAGTGGGTGTGCTCGTGACTATTCAAGAGTATGAGGTCTTCGTCAAGAAAAATTTTTTCGATGATCCTGCGTGACCCGTTCATCTTATCACTGCCCCATAACGGTTGGGCGAATTAAAATCACCGCAGAGTAGAAACGGTTTCGGCAACTGGCGCGTAACATTTTTTAGTTGTTTTTCGAGACTTTTTGGTCGGGGGGTAAGTAAATACTGCAGAAAGTTAGTTCTAGATTCGCTACTGTTGGTGGGTAGCGATTGCTTGAAGTTCAGATTGTAGTTGGACAGAGCGAGGAGAATAGTTGCTCTTAGCTAGTAACGCGACACCTCCACAGGCAGAAAGGCCATGAGAGAAGTCCTTCCTGAAAATCGAATAATTTTTGAGAGATGGGTTGTTGGAGCGTTTGAATTTGGTATCCTGTAGAGCGATAACGATCGGTTAAAATTTGGCTTAAGAGTTGTTTAAGTTCTTCAAGATAAGAAAAAAAAAAAAAAAAAAAAAGGGGTAGAATGTGAAGATGATATGGAGGCTTTAGGGAGAGGTTCAGCTAGCGAAATTGCTGAAAGGGAAGTTTCACTATCAGAAGACGTGAGGAGGTCTTCTTGCAGTGTACGGATGAGACGGTAGATTCGGGTTTTTTAAAATTTTTGGAGGATAGATTTGAAGAAAGAGTTTGAAGGTGTAAAATTAGGCCGCTAACGTCACTTGTATAAGATTGTACGACGTCAGGGGGTTTTTTGGGAAATTTTTTTTTTTGGTTTTTGCCAGGATTTTTGTGATGTCTGTCTCGCTAAAAGGTGAACGTTGAAAATCTTCGACGGTGTTTTTGATTGCTTCTTAAAACAATTTCAATTCTTAAAAATAAGCACTTTTCGCATTCAAACTTAAACTTTCATAAATCTCGCTTGAAACTAACTAAGCACTCGGCTAATCTTCAAACTTTCATTATTTCATTTATGTTCATGGCTTTATTGACCTTTTCTTTACAGGTCATGGATCTCGTGGCTCGTGATTCACGAATGCTCTAAGTCCGGGTGCTTAGGACGACTTTCCTTTAAATATAATAAAATATTGTAGATCGGAATCTTATCTTTATAGTCTTTGACTTCGTTTTACAATTCTTTGCGATTCCTTTTGTTATTTCACTCGTGAACGCAACAGTATAAACATGTTTGGACGAAACAGGTAAGGCATGTTTCATGGTTTTTTACTTAGGAAGCTTCTAGAAACACAGGTTGGTCAGTGTTGAACTATATTTTGTATTCTAATGGAAAATAGAGTATGTTGAATTTTAGTTTGCCCATATGGGCACGCTAGGAGATGCGGGAAAAAAATGATAACAGCAGTTTTTTTTTATTGTTATTTGACAGATAACTCTATTTACGAAGTTACCTTCCCCCTCACCCACTTAGACTTTTTAACCCCCCCCCCTTTCCCCCCCTTCACCCCCTTCACCCACTCCCTCTCCAGCTCCCCCCCCCAAATCAGACGTATACCCTACTAGAATATCTGGGGGGTATGGGATACCCTCCAGTGGTAGAGGGGGTCCGGGACCCCTTCTCCTTTTAAATTGTTGGTTATTATTGAACGTAATTGGGGGAGAGACCCTCAGTTAGGGAGGAGATCCTCAGCCGGGGGGGAAACTCTCAGTTAGGACCGAAACCCTCAGTTAGGGGGGAGACCCTCATTTAGGGGGAAACACTCGGTTTAGGGGGGGCTCTCAATTAGTAAAGAGAAACCCTCAGTAAGGGGAGGGGAGTTACACAAAGTACGGGAGAATGGTCTTCCTTTCCCGAAAAAATATTTTTTGGGGAAAGAAAGATCATTCCCCCCCGTACTTTGTGTAACTCCCCTTCCCTTACCGAGGGTCTCCTCCTTACCGAGGGTCACCCCCTTTACTGAGGGTTTTTCCCCCCACTAATTGAGAGCCCCAGCCCCCCTCCCCCCAACAGAGGGTCTCCCCCTGGCTGAGGGTCTCCCCCTTGGCTGAGGGTCCCCCCCCTGGCTGAGTGTCTTTCCCTTAACTGGGGGTCTCCTCCCTGGCTACGTTCGATAATAACACTGTGCAACAGCCCTGTCTGTCCCCCTGACGAAACCTATTTTTCTCGATCCCCTGGGTGTTAAAACGAAGGAAAATCGCTTTCAGAACCCCACATCTTGGGCGGGAGGGCAAAAAATTTTTTAAATTTTCGCCAATTTTGCGTACCTTCGATTCATTTTTCCAATTTTTCGGTACAAAACCAATCGAAAAAAAAATCTAATAAATGCATCTGAAAGAACTTTAAATTTGCTACAAATCCGTGTAATCAGATTCATTTTACTATATTTTTTTCTTTGGAATAATTACGCATATTCCAAAAAAATTCCCTCAAAAATTCCCCAAAAAAAATCGACTTTTCCTCATTTTCCCCCCTTATATATTCAGATACGGGAATTTAAAGTCAATTCCTTTTTCAAAGTCTTAAAGCATTTAAAAATTTGCTACAAAATCACTGCAATAATCATCGTTTTTTTAATTATTTGGCGTCGTCGGGTGCCATACAATGAGTGCTCAAAAACGAAAATTTTTGCAATTTTTCTCCTCATATAAACTGCCTTTCAAACCCAAATCGCTCCAGGTCAACCCTATAAGAAGAATGCACCACTTTTGTTTTAAAAATTGAAAATACGGCTGATGGAAAAAAATAATTGAACACCTTGGAGCTCTCTGTTTTTTCCGAAAAACTCCAGATTTTGAGAGAAAATCATCTTTTTCTCGTTTTTTAATGCGGTGTTACCTACTACGCCCCCTAATGAGCAAAGTTTCGCAATGATTGTGCAGAGCTAAACTTCGAATTTTTCGCTCTCCTCAGTGAAATACCGTATCTTAATGGTTTAAATTTGAAGGTTAACGAGGCCATTTCATGTATTGGGTAATTGGGAGTTGTGTTAGGCTCAAGATTAGGTGGCCCTAAAAAGAGCAGTTTTAAAGGGGGAAAAGAGATAGGTTGTTTCATCTCCCACAAGGAATCATGAGGGGGCTCATGATTCCTTGTGGGAGATGAAATCTCTCGAAGAGAATCTAATTCTCTTCGCAGAATTAAATTCCACCATGGGGTTTTAAAAAAATATCAAATCCAAGATGGCTCCCTTGCAGTTTGAGTTTGACTTTAAAACTTCATAATTCGAAGAAGATCGAAAGATTTCCCGAAATCAATCTCGGGGAATTTTCATTTTAAGTGGAAGCCAAGAGATTTTTTTTGGGGCTTTTGGGTTTTTTCTTCCGTGCAATCCGAATTGAGAATTGTAAAAAATCTGATTTTTGAAATTTTCAAAATTTTGAAAAGGCAATGTCCTGATAAAAATTGGAGGCTTTACAATTTGTTACCCATGTTATACATCAACAGACAGGTATTTCAATGATTCTTTCTTTGAAAAAAAAAAAAAAAACTATTTTGTTATCTGTAAGCTTTTAAAAGTTATGACCAAAAAATTGTTTTTCCATTGACCCCCAACCCCCCCCCGGTTCTGGGTTGGGGGGTAAAACAAAAAACTAGCATTTTCAAACTCCCTACGCATAGCTCTATCATCCCCTAAAAAATGAAAATTGTTTTTCTCAGCCCATTCCTTGTGGGAGATGAAACAACCTATCTCTTTTCCCCTTCAAAACTGCTCTTTTCAGGGCCACCTAATCTTGAGCCTAACACAACTCCCAATTACCCAATACATGAAATGGCCTCTATAACCTTCAAATTTAAACCATTAAGATATGGTATTTCACTGAGGAGAGCAAAAAATTCGAAGTCTAGCTCTGCACAATCATTGCGAAACTTTGCTCATTAGGGCGTAGTAGGTAACACCGCATTAAAAAACGAGAGAAAATAGGTGAAAACTGAAAGCTCTTCCGAAGTATGTAAAAAGATGATTTTCTCCCCAAAATCTGGAGTTTTTCGAAAAGCAGAGAGCTCCAAGGTGTTCAATTATTGTTTTCCATCAGCCGTATTTTCAATTTTCAAAACAAAAGTGGTGCATTCTTCTTATAGGGTTGACCTGGAGCGATTTGGGTTTGAAAGGCAGTTTATATGAGGAGAAAAATTGCAAAAATTTACGTTTTTGAGCACTCATTGTATGGCACCTGACGACGCCAAATAATTGAATAAACGATGATTATTGCAGTGATTTTGTAGCAAATTTTAAGCGCTTTAAGACTTTGAAAACGGATTTGACTTTAAATTCCTGTATCTGAATATATAAGGAGAAAACTGAGGAAAAGTCGATTTTTTTGGGCAATTTTTGAGGGAATTTTTTCGGAATATGCGAAATTTTTCCAAAAAAAAAAATATAGAAAAATGAATCTGATTACACGGTTTTGTAGCAAAGGACGAGGCACACACCTTATGGGAATCTGTCTCCTGTGGAAATTGATGAAACTTTGGGATCTTATAGAACTTTTGATGCTGATCAAAAGTCTCAATGGCCGCAAAGTCGTATCTCCAACAGTTTTCGAGATAGGGGGGGTCAAAGTCCCAGATTTTCACTATTCTGAGATCAAGTATTCTCGTTGAGTTAAAATGACATCCCCACATGTTTTACGCATAACTTTCGCCCTAAAAACGATAATTGATCGGGGTTTTTCGCCATTACCCCTGACCATTAAGATAGGTACCATTCACTTGACCAATGAGGCCATAATAAAGATTCGGGGGGGGGGGGCTGGAGACGTTAATGTTCTCTGACCACACAGGCAGCAACTTTTTGGATCTCAGTTTCTACCTCGATTGAGATAGGGTTTTTCACGAGTATATGCTCCTGGTTGACACGTCTTTCCTCCGAATTCCTCCAGGAGATCCATGCAACACGTGTGCATGATGGGGGGGGGTCTGGAGTCGGGGGGAGCTGACACCCCCACATGTTTCATGCGTAACTTTCGCCCGAATGAAGATAAATGATCGCGGTTTTCGGCATTATACTGATCATTTATAGATAAGTATACCATTCACTTAACCATGGGGGCTAAAATAAAGACAAACAGAGAGGAGGGAGGGGGGCCTGCCATCCCCATATGATTTCAAGCATAACTTACGCCCGAATGAAAAGAATTGATCGCGCTTTTCGCCATTATGACCATCTAGATCAGTACTTTTTAATATACTATCGGAGCTGGAAAGCTTATAAAGGGGCGGTTGGTGGGGGGGGGGGGAGCCGGGAATATTTTTGATTGCTGATCATAGGCAGCAACTTTTCGGATCTCGATTTCTGGCTTGATGGAGATAGGAATTTGAACTTGCACGAGTACATGTTCATGATTAAGATTTTTTTCCCGATGACGTCAAATAGGAGATTCAAATCTTAAAAATATGCGAGGGGGGAGGAGGGGGACTGACATCGAATCTTACTTTGGTGCAAGTTCCAGGCGTCTTAATTTTCTCTTCATTTAAACTGGAGATGAGTATATTGCTAGATGAAATGATAGAATTCCCTCTTCTTTTTTTTAAAATTAAAAAAAAGAACAACTTTTGTTCCGTTCGGCGTCTTAAACTCAACATTTAACCTGGGGAGTGCGGTGCTGCTTTTGTTTGCACAACGTCTAAAATATTGCCCATCTGGAATCAATTGAAGAATTCCATTGAACGCCTGGAACTTGCACCAAAGTAAGATTCGATGTCAGTCCCCCCCTCCCCCCTCGCATATTTATAAGATTTGAATCTCCTATTTGACGTCATCGGGAAAACATCTTAATCATGAACATGTACTCGTGCAAGTTCAAATTCCTATCTCCATCAAGCCAGAAATCGAGATCCGAAAAGTTGCTGCCTATGATCAGCAATCAAAAATATTCCCGGCTCCCCCCCCCCACCAACCGCCCATTTATAAGCTTTCCAGCTCCGATAGTATATTAAATAGTACTGATCTAGATGGTCATAATGGCGAAAAGCGCGATCAATTCTTTTCATTCGGGCGTAAGTTATGCTTAAAATCATATGGGGATGGCAGGCCCCCCTCCCTCCTCCCTGTTTGTCTTTATTATAGCCCCCATGGTTAAGTGAATGGTATACTTATCTATAAATGATCAGTATAATGCCGAAAACCGCGATCATTTATCTTCATTCGGGCGAAAGTTACGCATGAAACATGTGGGGATGTCAGCTCCCCCCGACTCCAGACCCCCCCCCCCCATCATGCACACGTGTTGCATGGATCTCCTGGAGGAATTCGGAGGAAAGACGTGTCAACCAGGAGCATATACTCGTGAAAATCCCTATCTCAATCGAGGTAGAAACTGAGATCCAAAAAGTTGCTGCCTGTGTGGTCAGAGAACATTAACGTCTCCAGCCCCCCCCCGAATCTTTATTATGGCCTCATTGGTCAAGTGAATGGTACCTATCTTAATGGTCAGCGTAATGGCGAAAACCGCGATCAATTATCGTTTTTAGGGCGAAAGTTATGCGTAAAACATGTGGGGATGTCATTTTAACTCAACGAGAATACTTGATCTCAGAATAGTGAAAATCTGGGACTTTGACCCCCCATATCTCGAAAACTGTTGGAGATACGACTTTGCGGCCATTGAGACTTTTGATCAGCATCAAAAGTTCTATAAGATCCCAAAGTTTCATCAATTTCCACAGGAGACAGATTCCCATAAGGTGTGTGCCTCGTCCTTTAATGTTCTTTCAGATGCATTGATTAGTTTTTTTTGTTCGATTGGTTTTGTACCGAAAAATTGGAAAAATCGATCAAAGGTACGCAAAATTGGCGAAAATTCAAAAATGGCGGGTTTTTAGCCCTCCCGCCCAAGATGGGGGTTCTGAAAGCGATTTTCCTTCGTTTTACACCCAGGGGATCGAGCAAAATAGATTTCGTCGGGGGGACAGAGCAAAACCCAAATTTTCCAACAATTTTAACGGGGGAGGGCTCCCGAACCCCCCTCCCGCTGGGTGGGGGGATCGGGGGATCCCATATCCCCTAGACTTTCCAGTGGGATAGGGGAATAAGTCTGATTAGGGGAGAACTGGAGAAGGAGGGGGTGAAAGGGTCGGGGGGGTTAAAATGTCTTTTTGGGGGGGAGGTGGGGTGGGTAACTTCCTAAATAAAGTTATCTGTCAAATAACAAACAGAAACTGCTGTTATCATTTTTTTACCCACAACTCCTAGCGTGCCCATATGGGCACAGCTGATTCTGACTATTCTAGTAAAAGAAAAAAAAAGAAAAAATTGGGAGTTCGAAGGGTTCATTTGATCACAAAACCCCAAAACATTAATAAAAAATTCATAAAAAATTAAATCAGGATGTTAATTTTTTTAATGATAAATTTTCTACCTCCAGGGTGATATTTCATGAGCGAGCTCACTTTTCAACAAGGCGATTCGCAGAAAAATATGGATTTGACATTTACCCTCATGCCGGAAATTTCTTTTTGGTCGATGGGATCAGAGTAAACACCTGACGTGATAGAGATGCCAAACATGAGCGCACAAAGAGCATGGTAATTTTGGTGCTCCACAAATGTTATCGAATTACAAGGAGAATTATCGTCGCGGTGAATGGTCGAAACATCATTTTGTAGTTGCCTTTTCATTTCCTTAAAACATAAGTAATGGTACGCTTATTAATTATAAATAAAACCAATTACTTGTTATTCAAATGATAATATGTTTCTTTGGTTTTGATTTTGAGATAGTACAGGGTGTACCAGACCACCCGAATAGGGTATTTTTCTCAAAAACTACTAAACCCAAATGATTTGAAACAAAAAAGTCAGATGGGGAAAATGACCCTAAATTTTTCGTTTTTGATGTTTTCGAAAGCCCCCGATGGGCCCTTGGGGCGGTTTTGGGGGGGTTCAAACACATTTTTCACGTTTTCTTGAAAAAGTCTCCAATAAAGGTATTGTAAAAGTTCATAATCGTAAAGGAGAAGTTATTGGCGACATTTTTGCTTTTATAATTTTTTTCCTAAAACCCCAAACTTGTTGAGTTTTGGGAAATTTTCGGACTTTTGTTGAATCGGCCTTTTTGACCACCCTGTTCAAAATTTCTCAAAAATATTTATAGATTCTGAAAGAACAGATCAATACCTTTCGATCGATGGCCACATGTTACCTTTAAGTTTAAAAATAAGGTATTTCCAAATTTTGGGGCTTAACTGGCTCAAACCATGAAATCGCGCCAAATCTACCGTTGAAACCTCAAAATTTGGATATGGCGTAAAACACCTTATTTTTAAACTTAAAGGTAACATGAGGGAACATCGATCGAAAGGTATTGATCTATTCTTTCAGAATCTGTAAATATTTTTGAGAAATTTTGAACAGGGTGGTCAAAAAGACCGATTCAACAAAAATCCAAAAAAAATTAAAAAACTTGAAAAATGTGTTTAAACCCCCCCCCCCCCCTCCCCCCCAAAACCACCCCAAGGGCCAAGGCCCATCGGGGGCTTTCGAAAACATCAAAAACAAAAAATTTGGGGTCACTTCCCTATCTGACTTTTTCATTGCAAATCATTTGGTTCCGGGTGATCTGGTACACCCTGTATAATTGGACTGAAGTTTAAAACCAACTCGCATGAGCGGGGTAAAGATGAGAGGCTTGGTAAGCACTAAGGCTTTCGCCGCGTAAAATTTCCTCTAAATCCGTGGGATGTTTTACAAGACGATGTAAAAACTGTGTTCGAGGATTTCGGTTTCTTTTCGCTACGTTTTACTATTTAGTGGAAAAAAACAATTCTTACTACGTTTTACTATTTAGTGGCAAAAAACAAGCATGTACACAATTGTTTTTCAGTCATCAAAAGTCGAACAATTGGGAGCATTGCGTATGAACGGACGCAAACGCTTGGACGAAATACGTGTACGGAATACGTGCACGGACTTAAAGTCGGTTACAAAATGTCCTGCACATCACGGATATAAGAATATCAACATACCATCTACACCCTGTTTGTTTCATTAAGGATCCATTTATTTCTTGTTTTAAATTTTATACTCCTCTGGATACCAGGAAAAAAGGCAGCAAATGCCGCCAATATTTTTAATTTATTATTTATGCGGAAAATCCAACATTTTGTGATTACGATAGTTTAAACATACAAACGGTGATTCCATGAGTACATGGGGTATGCCGGTAGAAAAATAAATAGTTAAGCGCGAGTTATTCAAAATGGAAGTAATTCTCTGAATTAATGATTGGCCTTTGAAAGTTTTTAATGTGCGCACTGATTTTTTCACGAAATTATACGTTAGAATCAGGCCGCCATATTCCCGTGGCAAAAGTACGCAACAGACCCATAGACGGAAATAGGGAGGGATAGCTGAGAAGGCTGTAGTGACCAAGAAAGTGACAGGAAAGATGATACTTATACTAGGGAAGGCGAGGATGGATGGGGGTCTTGCATGAGTCGGAATTTACATATTTTTTTGGAGTATATCTCATATCACATTTATTTGAGTTTTTCAGTCAATTCTTGGGCTCCTAACATGTTTTTTTTTTCAGTGCGATTATGTTACTTGTCAGTACGTGCGTGCTACGTTAACAAGTGAGTATGGGCAGCAGTTTTTGGGGAAAGGGGAAAAAACCAAGCCCTGGTAAAAAATTTAGCACCAAAGCACCATGAGGACCATGATGGTGCCATGTCGCTGGCACCATGACTGATGGTTCTCGGCTCCATGGTGCTCATGGTGCTCATGGTGCTATATTGCTACCACCATGACTGATGGTGCTCGGCTCCATGGTGCTGGTGGTGCTATGTTGCTGGCACTATGACTGATGGTGCTAGCACCATTTCCGGTGCCGGAGAAGTAAAGAATCAAAAACATAACCTCCAGGTGCCGTAAAAACTCAAGAATCTATTACATAACTTCCAGGGGCTATAGAAGTGTAATAGAATCAATTACCTAACCAATAGGTGGCACAAAAGCTAAAAAATCCATTACATAACTTCCAGGGGCTGGAGAAGTGAAAAAAAATAAATTACATAACCTCCAGGCGCCACAAAAACTCAAGAATCCATTACATAACTTCCAGGGGCTATAGAAGTGTAAAGGAGACCATTACATAACGTACAGGTGCTAAATAAGGTCAAGAATCCATTACGTTTTTTCCAGAGTTCCAGTTCAAAACTAAAATCAGTGTGCCCTCCACCATAAAACTCTGTTTCGATTATCCAGATTCCCCGGTATAAATTTTAGGAACATGGCACCATGACCGATGTTGTGATCGGCACCATGGCCGATGATGCTGGCACTATGTTTTCCATGGTGCTCATGGTGCTATGTGTTTTGACAGCCTTCCTCCATATATGTTCTGGTAGCTCAAAGCGTAAAGCACTTGTCTTGCACGCCAGAAACTTGGGTTCAAGTCCCGGGTCGGGCACCTTGAATCGTCCCAAATATGATCGAATAACCTTCAGAATGGTGCCTCAGACTCATCTGAAGACATAGCGTTCCCTGCAGCAGCAGCTGCGTATCTGACGGCACACTTGAGTTTTTTTTTTTTTTTTCTCACCCAGAGCGCGCTGTTGAGAACAGTATGATACCATGTTCCTAGCACCATGAGCATCATGATGATGCTCACGGTGATAATTGGAATGGTGCTGGCACCATGCAAACCATGGATTTCATGGTGCTAGCACCATGAGTGTCATCATGGTCCTAATTGGAATGGTGCTAGCACCATGGATTCCATGGTGCTCATGGTGCTAGCACCATGGGTTTCATGGTGCTCATGGTGCCAGCACCATTCCAATTAGCACCATGGTGCTATGTTGCTGATATTTTTTCCAGGGAGCCTTTGTAGGAGCCTTCGAAGTCTGTTAACAAACCTTTCCAGAAGCTAAATGTGGCGGCAGAAAAATTCAAGTTTCTCTGCGTGCGTTAAAGTTTGGAATGCATGAAAGGTTGTTGCTTAGTCTTATTTATCTGCAGAAAGCGGCAGTTCAGTGGTTTCCATATTTTGAAGGAAAAATATTCAACCCTTCCATTCAAAGCTCTTTGGGTAATTTTTATCTGAAATTGTTTTCAGTCGGGTCAATCATCTACTTCCTTAGTCATTCTACCCAGTTCCAGCTCTACTGGGCCCATTGAGTTCTTCATGATTTCTGGATGTTCTATGATATCAGCACAGAAAAAATGTACAGGGTGGGGCAAAAGTTCGAGTACGGCCGATTATTCTTTGAACGGCTTCATCTACAGAAACTAGCTATGGGGTGTGATTCTAGACCAAAATAAAACTATCTTTTGAAGGGGAAAAAATTTTTGGTGGCCCTCCAGAGGGGGGAACTGTAACCCCCCCCCCATTTTTTTTTTCAAATGGCAACCCCCCTTTGTGATACATCATTTGAAAGGGCACAAAATTCTAAGACTTTCGGCGCAAACTAGAGGTCGATATCGTTTATCGTTTTCGATACATCGAAGTTCAAAGTTCGATTTCGACCCATTTTCAAAAATTCAGAACTCCCATTTAAAAAGTCGGAATTGGATAAACTAGGAGTCTAAAATACTATAAAAAGCAAGTACTTTTCAGAAAAAAACACGGTTCTGCCATACATTTAGTCCAAATTTGGTTTAAGACCCCCCCAAACAGTGTTCTAAAAAATTGCCCCTCGGGGGGCTATCTCAAAATTTCCAAGCTACGACCACTATCGAGTGATACATCGATCAAAGGGAACTCTGAACTGAGCATTTTGGTGCTAACCGCAGGTCGATATCGTTTTTAGTTTTCGATGTATCGAAATTTGACAACGGATGAAAATCCAACTTTGCCATTCGATATATCAAAAACTAAAAACGATATCGACCTGCGGTTTGCGCCAAAATGTTCAGTTTAGAGTGCCCTTCTGAGCGATGTATCACTCAATAGTGTTTGTAGCTCGGAATTTTTGAGATAGCCTCCTTGAGGGGCAAATTTTTAGAATACTGTTGGGGGGCTCTTAAACCAAATTTGGACTAAATGTATGGCAGAACCGTATTTTTTTCTGAAAAGTACTATCGCCGAATTAAAGATTGTCGGGAGATTTCCACAAACTAGGTTTTGCCTTCAAGGTTCTGGTTCGGCCACTCTTCACACTCAACACACCTTGCAGGTGAGGGGCCAGTGCGCGGGTGGGGCGGGAAAGCCGTTGCAGATCTGTCTCACCCTCACACTCATAACTGAAAATGTATAAAAATCTAGCGACAATCTTTAATTCGTTGATAGTACTTGCTTTTTAGAGTGTTTTAGACTCCGGGTTTATGCAATTCCGACTTTTTAAATGGGAGTTCTGTTTTTTTAAAAAATGGGTCGAAATCGAACTTTGAACTTCGATACATCGAAAACGATAAACGATGTTGACCTCTAGTTTGCGCCGAAAGTCTTGGAATTTTGTGCTCTTTCAAATGATGTATCACAAAAGGGGGGGGGGTTGCCATTTGAAAAAAAAGTTGGGGCTACAGCCCCCCCCCCTGGTGGACCACCAAAATGTTGACCCCGCCAAAAGATAGTTTTTTTGGTCTAGAAACACACCCTAAAGCTCGTTTCTCTAGCTAAAGCCGTTCAAAACATAATCGGCCGTACTCAAACTTTTGCCCCACCCTGTATAATAGAGACCACCCCTAGTTGTGCGCGCGGTGGCTGACTTTTTTTTTGGATCTCAACAGGAACTAACACAGGCAGCATGAGAAAGCACCATCCAACTAGAATATACTAAAAAACCCGAGTATTCTCGATCAGTGCTACTTACGAGATAGCCGATTCAAACCCAAAAAATAGCGGCGATTAACAGATCAAGAATGTAAACATTGAGTAAGCAATTGCGTTGCTGCAGTCGTGTCGTATTAGTTAGTAATTTGTTCGTTGCAAAATTAATTGTGATTGTATAATTAAAGTGGCAAAACGAGTTAATCGACAAATGATAGCAAGGGACTCACTAAAACGAGCCTCGTATTATTTGAATGTCGAGCTAAAAACCTGTTTTCTAACCGTATGGTCCATTTTGCTAACCAAATATGATGCCGTCGGGAATACTCGGATCTTGTGTATTCTCTACATCCAACATGGCCCATATGTTGACTGCTGCAATTTCTGTGCTATGGTTTCACTGGGCAAAAATCTCAACAACTTTTCTCATCAGTCAACAAATGGATCATGTTTGCGGAGTTCTGTTGAGACCCCATAAAAACAAAGTTCCCACCACGCACAAAAATGGGCAAGATGAATAGTGCTTGGTCTCTATTATATATTGTCTCTGGTTCAGTAGGGGTGCAAAATGTTCTTCGATCTCCAAATTTCCTCTTGACCAAAGACTAGGCTTCTTTTTCTTACCCTCCACAACACTTGCCACAAGTTTCGATCATTTTCGTTCTCTCTTTTTTGTTCAAGACTCATGCAAAATTAAAAATAGCTAAAATTACAACTTCAAAATCCTTAAAAAAGTGTGTACATAAGTGTGTGAGTGTACCGTCTGGACCCTCACGCCCCCTTCCTTCGGTTAACTTTCTATCATTCCCAGCACCCACATAATCATCAAATCGGGTCATTTTGCGCCACTGGGAAATTTAGATTTTCATTTAAATCCTCACTTACGGTTTTTTTTTTTTAATATGCAGTAAGTACTGCATGTTTTTGTTATGGTTTCGTATCGATTTTGGCCATAAACTTCCTGCATAATAATCGACAATTTTCGGCTTGGTCGCAAACGTGCGTTGTCAGATTTCCGCACGTAATGATCGCGTCTCGTTTTACGGTGGATTCCCTTCGTTCGATATATTGCGGAGCGGCAACGCCAAAAGTCTCCCTATCCTTTAACGTGGAAAAAAACGAATCGCGCGCTATATCGGATTCTCGATATTCCTCGGTTCGCCGCACAATGGACAGAAATCAAATCTTTGGCGGTCCAAATTCGATCCTTTCAAAGTTGGGAAATTAGTATTTTCGCTGGGCGCTATAAATTTTAAGGGGTTTTTTTGGCTCGGTTTTTCTACCCTGGCTTGTCCCATATTTATCGGAGAATATCATTTGATGGATCGACAACTCTTGTGACATCTCATGTTTTTGTATTTTTGACCACTTAGGACTCGATTTTGATCCATAGTGCGCCGTTTGAAATGTTTGAATGTTCGAGTGAGGTTTTGACAGAGTATTGGCCCTAAGTTTTTCATAAGGATTTGTCTCCGTTATGAATAAATTTGGTAGTTTCATTATTTTGTCTGTGATTACCAACAAACTATATCTAGTTCGGAAGCTTTGGTAAACATGCGTAACCGCCTCGGAGATTTTAAGGTTACAGATTTGTGAAAATCAATGAGTAAACAAATCGAATTTCTTCGCGTGTTTTCGAACTCTATCAGTGACCAAGTGACTTTCAAATTAGGATTTCTTTTTGAACTGTGCGTGTTTTCTGTCAATCATAGCCTTAATCTCAGTTTTTACTTATTGAAACACTCAAGTTCTTCATAGCTTTCATTTAGTTTGTCAGTTGTAATTCTCATTTGTCATTTGTAAGCTCCATTACTTATTCTTAATTTTCCATGTCTCGAGACAACTTTATCAGGAAATCTTTCAGGAGCCTTTAGGTACTGTGCTGCCTTTGGGAGAATTCCAGGCTGATTATTTTTGAATAATAGTTAAGTAAATAACCAAACTAGTTATATCTTCGTCCATGGTCGTAAGAGTAATTATTTGTTTGTTTTCTAATATTCATATATCTCGTCTTTAATTTCAATGTTATGATATGATCGTATCGGAGGTTTCAACGCTTTGCCAGTAAACAGATTTCTACTTTCCCTCTAAATACTCTTCGATTAGTTTTTTCCTTAAATTCTGACTTTGCTCGGCAATTCTTGCCGAGACAGGACTGAGACTGTCGCAAGATGTTTGGTGTTTACGTTTGAGGTTAATTGATGAGCAGTGTTCCCAAACGTTTGTTCTTTTTTCAATCATTACTCATGTCCTTTAATTTTTATTAGTGGTGCATTAAAGGATTATTTCAATCAACCATAACCCACCCACTTGCTCCCTATTAACTTCCAGAATCCAGATTTTGCTCGTGAAATGTTGTGGCCACGGCCGTGGTTGTGGATCATTACTCGTCTGTTTATGAAATAAGCAATCTGAACAATCAACTTATTTCTCAGTGCTCAACCCATCTTTCAGTTCTGTAACTCAATCTAGATTTTATTATTTGCTTTACAAACGCTCACCCACTTCTTAAAGCCAAGAATTCTTGTTTTCGGGTGTGTAGTGAATTCTGTCACGAATCAGTTTGTTGCTATCTTGTCCCTTCCGATCGAAGAGAATGTATTTTAATGTTTTTAATTGCAAGGTTTTGAAACAGACGTCAGAGCCACTGTCAAAGTTGTGGTTTTTATAACTGATGGCAACTAGTTAATACTGATTGGTTTCAATGGGTTAGGATGATTAAAATCCTTGGTGGTTTTCAAAGGTGTGTTCTTCGAGGAGTGATTTTATCATGTTGCATCTCACTTTAACTGTCTCGTGCCTTTACAGAAGTAGTAACGCTGTCAGTATCCTTATTTAACTGCTGCTAGCAATGTACTCTAGAATTGGGCTTTTGAAACGAGAGTCTCCTTTTAGAAAATTTTATTAGTAGTCAGCTGTCTTCTGCGTCAAATCAAAAAATTCAGAGTGTAAGAAATGCCAGTTGGGGTATCATTAAAACTCAAGTCTTTCAAGTAAGTCACATCAATTTTCACTTCAAACTCTACCATTAACTCTGTCTTTCAATGGATTTGTGTATATTTATCTTCAACAATTTTGGTGATAAAATAGCTAGGTCATTTCAGGAAAGATTGCTGATGACAGCTCTTTATTTACATGTGCGGATGGACGCATTTCTGTCTTATGCACAGAACTTTGTGGATAATGTTCACAGCTGGGAGTTCATTTATCTGCGTAGTTGCATACAAATGAAGTGCGCTTTGCAAAGCTGTCATTGGCAATATTTTCTTAAATAAACGCTATCAAGATGATCAGAAATGTAAGCAAATCTATTTTTACATAACTCGGCTGATAAATTTTGTATGCAGCAGCTAGTACTAAAAGTTGTTACCAGTGGTGTAGCGTGTAGTGAGGCATTATTGCATTTTGTTCATTTAAAACCTTTCAATAGATCAAACTCCTGAGCCCACTACTCACCCAGTAGCTTCATATTTTTCATGGGTTTAAATACGGACAGTACAATGTTGCCACATTGCAGTATTTTGTGAATCCCATAAACTTGGTAGCGCAAAGACATCCGTGTACTCAGCTCGCTGAGTACTTACATTTTTTTTATTTTTAAAATCACGCAATACTGGTCCTTGTTCTATTCAGGGTACCGGAAACATTTTAAACTCTTTAAACTCCATGCCTGCTGAATTTCAAATATTGTCCCTTTAATTTCAACGCCAAGTTATTTTTCTGACTTTTTTTTAATTTGTTTTTTTTTTTTGGGGGGTGAACTATAGCGAGAGGATGAAGTAGAAGGGGAAGCAGAAGAAAGGTGCGGTAGGTACAAAAAATTAGACTTGGTCCTTCGGATATCAGCGCCTTTGGGCATTAAATCTTTTGCACTTTCATGCGCCTGCAATTTATGAGTTATGCAATGGTTTGCGTTGAGCGCAGCCAACAGATTGTAATAATAATTCGGAATAATGAAGATCAGATAAAATCTCAGGCTAAAATCTGAAGGGATAGGGGGCTAGAAGAAACACAAGAGTAGAAAGGGTGGGAAGAGGGGAGGGGAGGAGACTTGGTTGCTTTGATATCAGCTCGTTTGCAAGTTGAATCTGAGAGATCTCATGCACAATCATGCATCTCTCAGATAAGGTTAAAAAAAATGATTTTGAAAGAAAAGTTTTTAAAGAGAGGAGATGGAGGTAGGAAAGAGGAAGGTAGTAAAAGGGAGAGGTTTAAAGAAATTTTTGGATCTTGACCGCCACAAGTTTAGGTACTTGAGGTTTACTGATAGTTTTTGGGGAAATAAATTTATCCAAAATAATTTGAGACATGAAATTAATAGAAATTAAAAAATAAAATGAACAAAAACACTAGCGCTCAGAAGTTTCACATAGAAAAGAAATTCTCACTCCAACACTCTCACTTACTCTGCATGCCCAATGAAATTATACAGAACATAATACAGAGATGATAACTATAGATAAAAGGAACCAGCACAGAGCATTTTTCTCAAGAACGGCTGATTAAAAATGTTTTGAAATTGGTTACGGAATTGAAACAAATTTTTTTAATTTTTATATTTTTTTTCAAAAGCCCTCAACAGCTCCTCGTTCATATTAGAAGAAGCTCACACACATTTATCAAGTTTTTTGCAATAAAGCATCTTCTAAAAGTACGAAAAGAGTTCATATCCTCATATCAGAGGCAATTGCCAACATTTTTGCTCCCATAGACATTTACCAAAATACCCAGATTTTTTTAGCTATCGGGACTTAAAAGATTTTTGAATCAAACCCCTTTTGCTTATCCACTTGAGAATTTCTCACAAATCTTGACAGATTCTGAGAAAATATATTGAAACCTTCTGATCGATGTGCAACATGTTACCTTGAGGAGAAAAAATAAGGTGTATTTTGTCAAATTAAAATGTTGGGACTTCAATGGCAGAATCGGACCGATTCCGTGGTCTGAGACATAGACTGCCCAAAATTTTAATTTAACGAAATACACCTAATTTTTACTTTCTCACTCTAATGAAATTAGAAAAATTTAGAAAGTATTGCGATAGCGCAGAGATTTTCAAAGTATTTTGTTTCGATAGTTGGCCTCTCACGACTCAGTCATAATCATGATTTTTACAAAATAATGGCCTCTCATCATGTCTAATACCATCAGAAAGAATATACTTCAATCATATTAGCATATTTCTTAACCCTTTCTAACTTAGAGATATTTATTCAAAAAAAATTCTGTGGCGTCTGTCCGTCAGTCTGTCAGTCCGTCAGTCCATCAGTCCGTCAGTCCATCAGTCTGTCAGTCGGTGTGTACCTTCCCATAACTTTTGAATCATTGGTCCTTATGCTTCCAGATTTTGCACAGCTGTTACTTTTTAGATTCCCCCGAGGCACTTATTTGTTTTTTTGAAATTTCAACTTTTAGGTTAGTTATAGGGGAAAAAAAGATTTCCATTGAAATAAAAGGTAAAATGGGTAAAAATGGGTAAAAAAATGGAATAATTCAAGTTTGGCTCAATCAATTTTGATGAAAGTTAGCAAAAAAAATCTACATTCAGCCTACTATAAAATAATTTACACATAGTTACAAGATTCAAACCCCTTTAAAAACCCTTTAAAAAATCAAAATAAGTGCGCTCGAGCCAAAAAATGGAATTATCGTGAGAAATTAATCTTTTTACTTGGAATCAATCAATTATGTCTCGAAGAAAATTTTTATAATACTTTTGTACACAGAATCCACTATCAAAATACTAACATATTTTGCTTTCTTAGTCACCATACACAACCGCTAAAACCTTTTTTAGTGGCAATATAGGTGCGATTGAGAAAAAAAAATGGGAATATAAGCAAACAAAAACATATTCCTATTAATTGGGATAGTTCAGGTTTGGTCCAATGAATTTTGATGAAAACTGGCAAATACAATCTACAATTAGTCTACAAAAGAAAGTATCCCTTGCAGTTACAATATACAACCCTTAAGAGAGTTTAAAAATCAAAATAGGAAGTTCGACCCAAAAAAAAAAATCAAATAAAGTGAGGAATTAATGCTACAACTTGGATCCAATCATTAATGGGATGAATTTTGATGAAACTTTGCACAAACATAACATGTTACCGACCCACTAAAATATTTCTCTCATACAGTCATCATAAAAAACCTTTAAGACCGTTTCAAGGTGCAATATAGGTGCGATCGAGCAAAAATCTTTTAAACTAAGCCAATATAAAGACAAAAATAATATTTGGAATAAGTAAATTTAAGCATGACTCAATTAAGTTTAATGAATATTAAAGCAAAATGTTTGCAATCTGCCTAGGCATAATTTTTTTTTCCCTGTATAGCTAGAACAAACAACTCTTAAGTCTGATACCGTTTAAAGGCAATGTAGGTTCCATCAAACCAAAAAAAACGTATAAGGAAAATTAAACGCATAAAGAAGAGTCAATCAAAAATGGGTGGATGAATTTTGTTCAAATTTTGTGTACGCAGTCTACAAACAAAGTACATCTTAGGAGGGGGGGTGTAATCTGCTAAATTAAAAAATTATTTTGAAGATTCACCGTTTGAAAGAAGGAAACAAAAATTGTATTCATTGGAGGAAATGCAAGAATCAAATCGATTTTGACAACCTATAAAAACTAAGGAAAAAAAGGAACTCCAACAAATAGAATGAATGCAACTTAAAGAATATGCACTTATTGGAATCTGGAATTAATCTAAAACTTGCTGAAAACAACATCAGAATAGAATTTAGGGGTCTCAATTAGTCTTCAATTGATGAAGTAGGCAACTGTTCGTACAGCTTCGCTACAAATTTGCAAACTCTTCGGATTGAAGGCAGAATTAGGTCCAAGAGATGAAAATATTTGATAAATATTTGCGGGTCTGGTGGTCTCCCCTAGAATTCTAAAAAGGGGTCTAATTCCGAGTTACGTCCCCCATTGAGTGATACATCAATCGAAAAGACGTAACAAACTGAGCATTTCGGCGCAAACCGGGGGTGGATATCGTTTTTACATTTGAGATATCGAATGTCAATTTACAGATTGAGATATCTCGATTGTGAAAAACGATATCGAACTCCGGTCTGCGCCGAAATGCTCAGTTTGTTACGGCTTTTCGATTAATGTATCAATCAATAGGGGTCAAACCTCGGAATTTTTCAGATGGCCCTCCTTGGGGGCCAAAAACGTCTAAAAGTTTTGGGGGCTTCAAAACCAAAATTTGACTAAATGTTTGTTATGATTGAATTTTTTCTGAAAGGGGCTTACTTTTTAGAGTATTTTTGTGTCCTTGTTTTTTAAATTCCGACTCTTCAAAGAGGAGTAATGATTTTTTGAAAATTACTCCAAATCGAACTTTGACCTTCAATGTATCAAAAACGAAAAACGATATTGAACTTCGATTCGTACCCAAAGTCTGATAATTTCACCCTCTTTTTGATTAATAAATAAAATATGGGGGTCCTCGTTTGAAGTATTGAATTTAGGGACGTGGTATCCGCCCTGCGGGCCCCCCAGAGATGGCTCCGAAATCGGAAACCCCCTATAAAGATGTCCCCCCCAAGCTAATTGAACACGTGTTTCAGTGTTTTTCAAAATCCGGAGCCGTTCTCGAGATATTTGGCCTAGCTCCTTTTTTAATTGACACCCTATATGCTATGAAACTTAATGAAAAGCGGTATTACAAGAATAACAATGCAGTCAAAGCAGCTTACACTGATTGACTGCATGTTATCTTTGTATCGCTAGACTGCGATACAAAATCTGCTGGCTGCTTGTTTTTTTTTTTTTTTTTTTTTTTTTTTTTTTAAAATTAACATAACTCTGAATATTTGATTGCTTGTCGCATCTATTTACACTAAGAAAATGTAATAGGTAACGCAACAAACCAAGATGTATGTTTATTTTGATACTAATATTGTAACATATGGGTGCATAGCATTTGACTTAGGGACCCAGCAGCAGATTCAAGGGGAAACAGCCCTCCCTTCCCACAAAACCTCAAATTTTGCCTTTTTTCAACAGAAAATAGCCACACATAGGTTCCTGCGACGTTTCAAACGAGGGTCCCCCCCCCCCCCCCAAAACACAAAAAATTCTTGGATTCGCAACTACACGGAAAAAAAACTACGGTGAAAATAACCATACGGATACCTGATTTTGGCACCTGCTAGATGTTATGGTAATGTTAACCAGAAGTATACTATGTTTTGACTAGGTACTAGGTGATTTTACCTGATTGCTTGTCGAATTTACTCAAAGTATCGGTAAATGTACCATACTTCTGGTCAAGTTTACCATAATATCTAGCAGGTGCCAAAATCAGGTATCCGTATGGTTATTTTCACTAATCTTTTTTTTTCCGTGTAGGGGTACCTCTTGGCTTGTCCTATTTCTTGCTGGCTGGTGTATGCCGAGCCAATCTGAAGTGTGCGCAAGTATTGTTGTGGAAAGGAGTGGTTGCGATAAGGGCCTTTTACGGCCTCCACCAAAACATTTTCATGTCCCAATACGTGTTCTAGAGGTAAAAACAAGTCAAAAAACCTGTATTAACATAACCTCTAAAATGCATCCCTGTTAAGCTACAGCCTCTAAAAGTTGACATTTTAAGCTGAATTTTACCGCGACATGAGTGACTATTTCATATAGGATTTGAAAAGTATCGACAACATATCCACCTAGAACTTGTTTGTAAGTCTTAAATGAGTCATTAACCTCGGTTAGGGCCCAGATTTTTTTTTTTTTTTTTTACGAACTTTTGAATGATGGTAATCGTTTTTGGGTTTAATGCATCCAAAAAAATGTTTTTACATAATTTGGCCAAAAAAAGAGAGAAAAATCAATAAAAACTCCCAAAATCTCCCTCAAATTTTGGCATACAGCATTTTCACGGCCAAAATCAGCAAGAGCGCCTAAAATTACATCAGAGCACTCATTTACGAGCTTTAAGAAAAATTCACGAGGGAGTTATGACAATTTTTCAATTTGTTTTTCGCAAACATTGCGACACTGTAACTCGGAAAGACTTTAATTTCAGATCAATGTTTATAGGAGAAAACAGTCTTATTTTTACCTCTAAAACACGCCCTGAAAATTAATGTGCATATTTTTGTTACTACCTGTAAGCCACGGATGAGACTTATTATGTAAGAATGGTGCGCACTGCACTCATAGAAAATTAAGTTAGACAGGTTCATCATAGAGTCCCTTGATGGAAATATTGTATAGGGAGTACCGACACGAGCTCAACGAGTTGTGATTGGTCGTTGGTTTTAGGCTCTCACGGAATCGAGCAGGAGTCGACGACATCGAAGGCTCCACACGAAAGCAATAGCTCGTTGCACGAAAGGAGTCGATTCGTAGAGGAACGTATGGGAATGGACCGGAATGCCGGCAAATCCGCCAGTCCACCACTGGTCCACTGTCAAACTTAACCTTCGAATGCGTTCACGCGGTCGACAAAATCGACTCCTGTCAAAATGCATAAAGTGTCGTGTCGGTACTCCCTATACAATATTTTCCCTCAAGGGACTCTAGTTCATCATTGAGATAATTCAGTGTTGCCAGATTTCGAAGCCGTTATGACAGCTTAAGCATGGCTGTCGACAAGGTCCACCCCCCCCCCCCCCAAAACCCTCATCTGAAACAATCAAACATAATTGCACAAGTAACCTATTTTTTGTGTGTTTTTTTTTTTTTTTAATCCCCCCCGTCCGGTTCAGGAATGTTCTAAAATGATTTCCGGCAGCAAATCTAACTAAAACTATCGAAGAATATCGATGGTTGAATGTTTATTCACGCACGACCGCACACATCCGTGTATAATAATGGCCGTATGGTTTGAGTCGCGTCGGTAGACTTACTTACGGTAAAGTTGACTTTTAACCACGAACGCAAGCGAGCGCAACTTTGACTTTTCGATATGTTTTACCTAATATACTACTCCATAACATACTTGAATATTTTTTTGATGCTCGTTAGGATCGGTGTCAAATTCACGATTTACCGCTGGCAAAATGCTTAATTTTTACAAGTTTTTTGGGAAATATTCGATATTTTCAGGTGAAAACTCGTGAAAAGTGGTCAAATCTGGGCCCTAACCGAGGTTAATGAATCATTTAAGACTTACAAACAAGTTCTAGGTGGACATGTTGTCGATACTTTTCAAATCCTATATGATATAGTCACTCATGTCGCGGTAAAATTCAGCTTAAAAATGTCAACTTTGAGAGGCTGTAGCTCAACAGGGTTGCATTTTAGAGGCTATGTTAATAGAGGTTTTTTGACTTGTTTTTTCTTCTAGAACACGTATTGGAATATGAAAATGTCAAATTGGTGGGGGCCGTAAACGGCCCTTATCGCAACCCCTCCTTTAGAAATAAATTTATTTGTAAGATGTGAAACATTTTTTCTGTTGACGTGAATACCTGCTTCTATAATTTGTCAGCGTATTTGGTCGATTTCTTTTTAATCTCACATTGCCGAATATCTTTTGAGGTAAATGTGAATGCTTTCGAGGCTCTCTCTGTCTCTCTGCAAAAATTGAGTGAATTTCCAAACCATCATCTGAAGGTTTCTTCGTATGAGATTATTGATGAACAGCATCGTTTCAAGTAGTAAATGCTCCAATCTCGGAGGAGGCCGCAGGTTTCAGCTCGGACGACCGCTCTGAATATTTTTGTAAGTTGATTCTTTAATCCTCAACTTTTGACTGTAAAATCAAAATGCGTGGTGAAAGTTGGAACTGTTTTGATCTGTACTTAATTAAATTCTGTTGTTGACATAAACTTCCCTTCTTGAAAGTACACATAGTCTGCTCCTATTATCTGCTCCGCAGGAACTTGAATCAGTGTAGCTCTATGACTTAAGTCAAGTATAGGTCACACAGTATAGCCTGGGTTTCCCCCGCATATTTCAGATAACTTCATCTGCACTTGGCGTGTTTCGTGTTAATCGAGACTAATCTTAAACGTTGCCAAGTCTCTAATCATTAGAAACTATCTACTTCATACTCACTCTTTGTCCTCATCTCTGGTGATTTCTGATTGCTCAGTGGCTCACTGGGATTCAACATTCGTCTCTATAGGCAATGAACAAGCCCTCCGGCTTCCTGTCGGCGCAAAAAGCCTCAAACCCCTCTTGACCTATCAAAATTTGCAGTATCGGGCTCTGAAAAGTAGCGGTGCCTGCTTCTGAATGGCATCAAAACACATTGGTGAGTGGTTGATTAGGATAGAGTTTCAACTCGTTGCTAATCAACAGCTCACGGTTGGGTTTCAATGCAGTTTGAAAGCAGACACTACTACTTGTCAGGACCGGAACCTCAAAAAGCTTTTGCTCTATTCCTTGAAAATTTGATAGGTCAAGAGGGGGTTTTAGGTTCATTGCGCCAAAAGGAGGGCTTCTTCATTGCTTATAGAGACGAATATCGAATCCCATTGAGACACTGAGCAATGAGAAATCACCGGGATGAGGACAAAGAGTGAGTATGAACTAGATAGTTTCAAATGATTAGAGACTTGGCAACTTCAAATATTAGTCTCGACGGAACAAGCCAAACGCAGATGTATTTATCTGAAATATGCGGGGGGAAAACCCCGGCTACGGTATGCGACCTATACTTGACTTTAAGTCATAGAGCTACACTGATTCAAGTTCCCAAGGAGCAGATAATAGGAGCAGACGATGTGTACTTTCAAGAAGGGAAGTTCATGTTGTTATGACGCTCAATTATTGTTTAAGTTGGTAAACACTGTATTCTGTATTTGCCTCTATCAGGTGGCAACCCTGAAAGGGAATTGTTGTTACATTATCAATATTTCTACTGTCATAATTCGCTATCTTTTGTTCTCGATTATACTTATGTATCTTTACTCCAATCTTATTATTTCAACCATTGTTTGGGCGCGGGGAGAGGAGAGTCGGTGCGCGCGATCAGCCGCGGTCCCAGTAAGCGCGGCTCACTGATTGAGCTTTCTACTCCGATTAGTTCATGTCCATCACCGTGGGATCGCGCTGATTCTGTGCAGCTTGGATTCTTCTTTGCGTCGCGCCCCCGCATGCCCTTCGATTGGACCCCGAATTTCGGGTTAAGTCTACCATACGCGAGGGATTCGGACCCTGCTTCACAAAGCTTAATTTTCCTTTTTATCATCGTTTTCTCCCTCCTAGCTTCCTTTCCTTTTGACATCCTCGCTTTCCCCACCCTTCCTGTGTTTAATGCCTACCTTTTTCTTTACCTTATTCACATATATTCTGATTATTGGATTTGGACAAACCTACAGTTCACTCGTAAGTATCAATCATCGCTCCAGAGATGATCATTCCTCAAGGAGATTTCAACATCAATCGAAAATCGTTTCTTTTAATTAACCGCGCTTCTCGCTTTATTCTTGGAGTTCGCTTCGATTCGCTTCGCTTCGCTTTCTTTCATTTAATTCATTTAAATTCAATTTTCTTCATTTCCGCGTATTAATTTAGAATCACTTTTTGTTTTCATCTCTTTCCGCATTTAAAATCGATTTTCGTCCTCGCGCTTTTTTCTTTGTTTGTTATTTCGCTTCTCTCACCGCTTCCGCTTTTTTTTGTCATAATTAATCTCCCTGTCGTACCCTACTTTGTTAGGATGCCCCACGGCGAGCGTCGCCAGGGAGGAGTTTCCAAAACTCCTTAAAATATTTTATTCCGCGGTTTTTGGTTTGTTTCGTTTCAGTTCTTTTTGAGTTTTTATTTTAGTTTCTTTTTTTTCATTTATTCGCCCGCGCGAAAGCAACCATCATTATTCCTTTTAGTTACCCTTATTCATTTCAGTTATAACAATGGCGACGAGTTCGTTTCCTTCACGCGTGCGGTAAAGTATTTTGTTCCCTTTTTATTTTTCTTCAATCCTTGAAAATGTAATTTCGTAAATCTCGTAGCCTATCAGGTGTTCGCCGGCTATCACTCACCATGGCCATGCCGTAACCTATCGTCAATAATCTTCACCCGTTTGCTATTTTCGGTTATTTCGGTCTCCTAAATTCGCGATTCGTGCCTCATCGGCATTTCTACTCAATTAGAAACTCTGCAAAATGCCCGATCCCGTTCGTAACGCGCAAACTCAGGAGCTTGAAGATAAGCTCTCCAAACCCAACGGAATTAGTGACTCAATTGGTAACTTCTCAAGCTCAAACTCAAGCTCAAGTCCAATCATCCTCAAAATTCTCGATCTCACCTCTCTCTCCATCCTCTGAAACGATTGAAAATTCTTCGAAAGGTTCAAAGTGCAACTT
Source organism: Trialeurodes vaporariorum (assembly GCA_011764245.1). NCBI lineage: Eukaryota > Metazoa > Arthropoda > Insecta > Hemiptera > Aleyrodidae > Trialeurodes > Trialeurodes vaporariorum. The sequence goes on from VMOF01000111.1 coordinate 49,311,224, forward strand.
GGTCTCTGCAGTATTCCTGAAAACAAGTGGGCCCTGTTCAGGAATAAGGGAAGGCCCACATGTAGAACCGATACTCACATGAGAAGCTCCTCTCCTATTTTCAATGGTCTATGCTTTCGGCGATTCTCCGTGGAACTACGCTCTCAAAGTCTCCAGTCGTCTTCCCTACCTGCCTCGCTAGCACGAGTACCCTATTTTACGTCGTTTTAATAACAAGCTTTAGTGAACTTGTGTCGTTGTAATCACGCCTTTATAATCTAAATTAATTTTATTTATCACCCTGTATCGTCGTATTGATGTCTTACCCTTTCAAATCGTCCGTCCCATTTTGCGGAAACATTTTGGTGCCGAAACCCGGGAGATAAACTGGAAACAGGTAGCTTGGAACCTTGCTTACTGATTGTAAGTTATTTCCTATTTGTTATCTGATTAATTGCCGTTTTTCAGTGGTTGAATTGGATCAATGAATTTCCAACCCATAATTGAAGACGGACAATATAATTTTGTATAAATGAACTTGCGATGCCCAGAAAGTGAAGATCATTCTATCTTGATTGACAATGGTTACGGCTTGGCCAAAATCCTATTGTTTTAAAGTACCATGACAGTGATTATGTTCTATACATCGCACACATAAAAAGGACAGTGTGTTTAAAAAAAATTGTGAAAAATTCACAGCATTTGTAAAATGTTTGTGCTGGAATAATAATGAATGCGATTGCCACACGTTTTATTCCCTCTAATTCAGAGCTGGAAATCGTTGGTAGCCATTTTATTATTGCTATGTATGTTCAGCGTCTAGTTTGCGTCGTGCGGTAATTCAATTCAAATTCAGCGCCCGCGCGAAAGCATATGGTCCTCCGTCCGCGATAATTTTTAAATAGAAAACTGAACCAGTCTAGAATTTTAAAAAAATTTTTTCTTTTTAAAATTTTGGAAAACACAGTATGGCTACCTCCGCTGAAAAACGCAAATCGGAACTATTAAAATCTCGTTATGAAAACGCTTTCGCTCGCTTACAAAAGGTATATGATTTATCCAAAAAGATTTCCGATCCAGTCATTTTACAGGAATTTTCAAACGCGGCAAAATTGGTCTCACAAATTCAAGAAGATTTTACAGCTGCTTTTTAAGCCTTTCAGGAATTTTCGGTGTCAACAGATGAACAATTTAAGCCGAATTTTAATGCTTTGAATTCTTTTGATGATGTTTATACCGAAATCGTTGCCGTCGAAAATAAAATTGGAACTAAAACGAATGCTCGTAGTTCATCGGAAAAATCGGAAAGTAAAATTCGTCTTCCCAAATTAGAGATCCCAACTTTTGATGGTCAGCCCGAAAATTGGCCAGTTTTTTATCAATTATTCAAAAAACTTATCCATGAAAATAAAGATCTTTCTAATTTGGAAAAAGTGAATTATTTAATTTTTACATTTGCATGGAGCTGCGCGATCCATTTGTTCTGGTATCTTACCGACAGAAGAAAACTATAAAACATTATTCGATACATTAGTGGAGCGCTACCAAGATAAAAGAAGCATCGCCGCATTATACATCGATAAGTTCTTAAAGTTCAAACCTTTGACCAATGAATCGGAAAAAACCCTGCATGTGTTTCTGGATAACATAATAGAAAGTATGGACGCATTGAAACAATTAAAAATTGACAACTTGGATGATTTTCTGCTTTTCCATATAGCTCAAGGAAAGCTAGATCCCGAGACGCGTCGTCACTTTGAAGACTCGGTAAGAGATGTGGACATTTCCACATACAAAGATTTAACGGATTTCGTACGAAGTCAGGCGAAAATCCTAAGTCGTACCTCAACTTCGACTGTTCCTTTGAAAAGCAATGCACCAACTCACTCAAATCGAGGAAATCTAAGCTTTGGCGTGCAAAAAAATTCGAAAGTTGAAAAAAGTAATGACTTATGCGTCTTATGTCGACAACCGAATCATCAATGGTATCGATGTGACACATTTCACAAAATGAATATCGATGATCGATGGTTGCACGTAAAAGAACACGGCATTTGCTTTAATTGTCTCTCAGGCGATCAACATCGCAGCAATAAATGCAAATCAACGCGTAAATGCAGCCACTGCGGCAACCCGCATCACACGCTCTTACATAGAGATGCGACTTGTGACTCAGCTCTCTCTGCGCGTCCCGGCACATCTGCAGCGCCTTCAAAGCAGCATGCCACTATATGCTCGTCATCCGTGTCAGGCGGGCTCAAGTCAACTACGGTCTTTCTAGCCACAGCCAACGTTAAAATTCGAGATCGTTCTGGTAAATTCCATACATGTCGCGCGTTACTCGACAATTGTAGTCAGGCAAATTTGATCACGCCTGCTTGTGCTAAAAAATTGAAATTGCCATGGCGACCCACGTTAGAGACTGTGAAAGGAGTAGGACCAGAGTCCATTCGACCTCAAGCGCAAACTCAATTTTCATTCAGCTCTTGTTCTAACTTAACTAAATCAAACCGGTTAATGCATTAGTAACGAACTTTCTCGAAGCTAATCTCCCCCCAACTAAGGTTGATCGCAAAAAAATAGAGCCATTAACTCAACTGTCATTAGCCGATCCGACTTTTTATGAGCCTTCAAAAGTGGAGCTGATCTTAGGAGCCACGTTTTGGCCAGTATTGACTCAAGATAGCGAAGTTTTGAATTTTCCAGGGCTACCATCTGCCATTAAGACTTCTTTAGGATATGTAATTATGGGTTCTTTAAATGAGACTTCTAGTAACGAATCCATTGTATCATTTATATAGTCAGAAATGGAACCGTTAAATCAAATCGTAGAAAAGTTTTGGAAATTAGAAGACCTCCCAAAATCAGCCCTTACCACTGCTACTGAGCAAGCTTGCGAGAAAATTTTTGTTGAACAACACAGAAGAACTGTGGATGGCAAGTTTTCGGTTCCACTGCCATTCAAAAAATCACCCACTTTATTAGGAACTTCCAAAGCGTCATGTATTTCACGATCTTTATCACTCGAAAAACGGCTCATGAAACAACCAGAGATCAGAAACGGTTATAAAGCTGTCATAGATGAATATGAGGCTCTAAAGTTCATATCCCCAGTTCCGGTCACTGACGCCGAAGATCCAACGGCCTATTTTTTCTCCCATCATTGTGTCATTAAAAAGGAGAGCCAGTCTACGCCAATCCGAGTAGTTTTCAATGCTAGTGCACCCACCACCACAGGGATTTCGTTGAATGATATTTTGCATACCGGGCCAAAATTACAGAACGATATTTTTGACGTGCTGATCAATTTTAGGCTTTTTCAATATGCTCTCACAGCGGACGTCAGCAAAATGTACCTCCAAATATGGATCCATCCGGAACACCGGAAATATCAAAGATTCATTTGGCGCTCAGATCCGTCCCTACCGTTGCAAACCTATGAGTTGAATACCGTCACATTCGGTGTAGTCAGCTCTCCATATCTAGCTCTTAGGGTTGTAAAACCAATCGCGCTAGATCACACCGAGATCTTTCCAGAAGCAGCCCAAATTATACAAAGGGACACGTATGTGGACGATCTTGTCACATCGCATCCGATGAAAGAATCACTAAAAACCAATCAGAAAAATATAAATCAGATGTTAAATTCCGGTGGATTTAAGCTCAGTAAATGGAGCTCCAATGATCCCGAACTGTTAGACGGAGATAGTAGATCTTCTGAGGTGATAACGTTCCAACCAGAATCGCAAGCTAAAGTTTTAGGCCTACAATGGAGCCCGATCCCTGATTCATTTTCTTTCCAGATTAAAGAGCAGACATCTAACTATACGAAACGTGCCATTCTATCTGCCATTGCTCAGATCTACGATCCTCTAGGCTTATTGGCCCCTGTAGTGATCACAGCCAAATTAATCATTAAAAAAATGTGGGTACAAAATATAGATTGGGATGAGCAGCCGCCACAAACCATTATTGACGAATGGCGCGCGTTTCAAACTGAGCTCCCACTAATATCGTCTCAAACATTTCCTCGTCATTGTGGAATAACTAATGAATGTCATTCAAGTTTAATCGGCTTTTCCGATGCGAGTGAAAAAGCCTACGGCGCCGCCATTTATATCCGTGTTCAACAACCAGACCTATCCATCAGTTCTTATCTCCTATGCGCGAAATCTCGAGTCGCACCTCAAAAGGTTCTCACGATCCCGCGCCTTGAGTTATGCGCAGCGTTACTATTGGCCGAATTGATGGATCATGTGATCCAACTCATTAAACCACGGCATACGTTTAATCAAATACTTGCCTTTACCGACTCTGAAGTGACTCTTCATTGAATTCGCTCGCAGGCCACCCGCTGGAAAATGTTCGTTGGAAATCGAATTTCTCAAATTCAACAGTTAATTAGTCCTCAATTTTGGAGGCACGTCGCCGGCCATGAAAATCCGAGTGATTATGTATCTCGAGGATTCATGCCATCTCGTTTAGCGCAAAGTCCCCTCTGGTTTGAGGGCCCTGCATGGTTAAAATCACCGCTTCAATCATGGGCTGCAGATCCCCTCCCTTCAATAAGAGATAAAGATTATGAATTACCTGAATTGTGTGTGAAAGAAGTAAAACAAATTATTGCTCTCACAGTCAATCCAGGTGAAGATTCAGTTTTGCTCTCAATGCTTTCTAGAATTTCATCATATTCAAAGTTACTTCGCTCAACCGCTCTCGTGTATCGATTTTGCACAAAGAATTCGATAAAAAATCAACCCATTTCAGCCTCAGAAATTACAAAAGCTGAAGAGAAATGGATAAACATTGTTCAATCCCACCATTTTGTTTTTTTTTTTTTTTAATCCCCCCCGTCCGGTTCAGGAATGTTCTAAAATGATTTCCGGCAGCAAATCTAACTAAAACTATCGAAGAATATCGATGGTTGAATGTTTATTCACGCACGACCGCACACATCCGTGTATAATAATGGCCGTATGGTTTGAGTCGCGTCGGTAGACTTACTTACGGTAAAGTTGACTTTTAACCACGAACGCAAGCGAGCGCAACTTTGACTTTTCGATATGTTTTACCTAATATACTACTCCATAACATACTTGAATATTTTTTTGATGCTCGTTAGGATCGGTGTCAAATTCACGATTTACCGCTGGCAAAATGCTTAATTTTTACAAGTTTTTTGGGAAATATTCGATATTTTCAGGTGAAAACTCGTGAAAAGTGGTCAAATCTGGGCCCTAACCGAGGTTAATGAATCATTTAAGACTTACAAACAAGTTCTAGGTGGACATGTTGTCGATACTTTTCAAATCCTATATGATATAGTCACTCATGTCGCGGTAAAATTCAGCTTAAAAATGTCAACTTTGAGAGGCTGTAGCTCAACAGGGTTGCATTTTAGAGGCTATGTTAATAGAGGTTTTTTGACTTGTTTTTACTTCTAGAACACGTATTGGAATATGAAAATGTCAAATTGGTGGGGGCCGTAAACGGCCCTTATCGCAACCCCTCCTTTAGAAATAAATTTATTTGTAAGATGTGAAACATTTTTTCTGTTGACGTGAATACCTGCTTCTATAATTTGTCAGCGTATTTGGTCGATTTCTTTTTAATCTCACATTGCCGAATATCTTTTGAGGTAAATGTGAATGCTTTCGAGGCTCTCTCTGTCTCTCTGCAAAAATTGAGTGAATTTCCAAACCATCATCTGAAGGTTTCTTCGTATGAGATTATTGATGAACAGCATCGTTTCAAGTAGTAAATGCTCCAATCTCGGAGGAGGCCGCAGGTTTCAGCTCGGACGACCGCTCTGAATATTTTTGTAAGTTGATTCTTTAATCCTCAACTTTTGACTGTAAAATCAAAATGCGTGGTGAAAGTTGGAACTGTTTTGATCTGTACTTAATTAAATTCTGTTGTTGACATAAACTTCCCTTCTTGAAAGTACACATAGTCTGCTCCTATTATCTGCTCCGCAGGAACTTGAATCAGTGTAGCTCTATGACTTAAGTCAAGTATAGGTCACACAGTATAGCCTGGGTTTCCCCCGCATATTTCAGATAACTTCATCTGCACTTGGCGTGTTTCGTGTTAATCGAGACTAATCTTAAACGTTGCCAAGTCTCTAATCATTAGAAACTATCTACTTCATACTCACTCTTTGTCCTCATCTCTGGTGATTTCTGATTGCTCAGTGGCTCACTGGGATTCAACATTCGTCTCTATAGGCAATGAACAAGCCCTCCGGCTTCCTGTCGGCGCAAAAAGCCTCAAACCCCTCTTGACCTATCAAAATTTGCAGTATCGGGCTCTGAAAAGTAGCGGTGCCTGCTTCTGAATGGCATCAAAACACATTGGTGAGTGGTTGATTAGGATAGAGTTTCAACTCGTTGCTAATCAACAGCTCACGGTTGGGTTTCAATGCAGTTTGAAAGCAGACACTACTACTTGTCAGGACCGGAACCTCAAAATGCTTTTGCTCTATTCCTTGAAAATTTGATAGGTCAAGAGGGGTTTGAGGTTCATTGCGCCAAAAGGAGGGCTTCTTCATTGCTTATAGAGACGAATATCGAATCCCATTGAGACACTGAGCAATGAGAAATCACCGGAGATGAGGACAAAGAGTGAGTATGAACTAGATAGTTTCAAATGATTAGAGACTTGGCAACTTCAAATATTAGTCTCGACGGAACAAGCCAAACGCAGATGTATTTATCTGAAATATGCGGGGGAAACCCAGGCTACGGTATGCGACCTATACTTGACTTTAAGTCATAGAGCTACACTGATTCAAGTTCCCAAGGAGCAGATAATAGGAGCAGACGATGTGTACTTTCAAGAAGGGAAGTTCATGTTGTTATGACGCTCAATTATTGTTTAAGTTGGTAAACACTGTATTCTGTATTTGCCTCTATCAGGTGGCAACCCTGAAAGGGAATTGTTGTTACATTATCAATATTTCTACTGTCATAATTCGCTATCTTTTGTTCTCGATTATACTTATGTATCTTTACTCCAATCTTATTATTTCAACCATTGTTTGGGCGCGGGGAGAGGAGAGTCGGTGCGCGCGATCAGCCGCGGTCCCAGTAAGCGCGGCTCACTGATTGAGCTTTCTACTCCGATTAGTTCATGTCCATCACCGTGGGATCGCGCTGATTCTGTGCAGCTTGGATTCTTCTTTGCGTCGCGCCCCCGCATGCCCTTCGATTGGACCCCGAATTTCGGGTTAAGTCTACCATACGCGAGGGATTCGGACCCTGCTTCACAAAGCTTAATTTTCCTTTATATCATCGTTTTCTCCCTCCTAGCTTCCTTTCCTTTTGACACCCTCGCTTTCCCCACCCTTCCTGTGTTTAATGCCTACCTTTTTCTTTACCTTATTCACATATATTCTGATTATTGGATTTGGACAAACCTACAGTTCACTCGTAAGTATCAATCATCGCTCCAGAGATGATCATTCCTCAAGGAGATTTCAACATCAATCGATATATCGTTTCTTTTAATTAACCGCGCTTCTCGCTTTATTCTTGGAGTTCGCTTCGATTCGCTTCGCTTCGCTTTCTTTCATTTAATTCATTTAAATTCAATTTTCTTCATTTCCGCGTATTAATTTAGAATCACTTTTTGTATCATCTCTTTCCGCATTTAAAATCGATTTTCGTCCTCGCGCTTTTTTCTTTGTTTGTTATTTCGCTTCTCTCACCGCTTCCGCTTTTTTTTTGTCATAATTAATCTCCCTGTCGTACCCTACTTTGTTAGGATGCCCCACGGCGAGCGTCGCCAGGGAGGAGTTTCCAAAACTCCTTAAAATATTTTATTCCGCGGTTTTTGGTTTGTTTCGTTTCAGTTCTTTTTGAGTTTTTATTTTAGTTTCTTTTTGTTTCATTTATTCGCCCGCGCGAAAGCAACCATCATTATTCCTTTTAGTTACCCTTATTCATTTCAGTTATAACAATGGCGACGAGTTCGTTTCCTTCACGCGTGCGGTAAAGTATTTTGTTCCCTTTTTATTTTTCTTCAATCCTTGAAAATGTAATTTCGTAAATCTCGTAGCCTATCAGGTGTTCGCCGGCTATCACTCACCATGGCCATGCCGTAACCTATCGTCAATAATCTTCACCCGTTTGCTATTTTCGGTTATTTCGGTCTCCTAAATTCGCGATTCGTGCCTCATCGGCATTTCTACTCAATTAGAAACTCTGCAAAATGCCCGATCCCGTTCGTAACGCGCAAACTCAGGAGCTTGAAGATAAGCTCTCCAACCTAACGGAATTAGTGACTCAATTGGTAACTTCTCAAGCTCAAACTCAAGCTCAAGTCCAATCATCCTCAAAATTCTCGATCTCACCTCTCTCTCCATCCTCTGAAACGATTGAAAATTCTTCGAAAGGTTCAAAGTGCAACTTGGTCTCTGCAGTATTCCTGAAAACAAGTGGGCCCTGTTCAGGAATAAGGGAAGGCCCACATGTAGAACCGATACTCACATGAGAAGCTCCTCTCCTATTTTCAATGGTCTATGCTTTCGGCGATTCTCCGTGGAACTACGCTCTCAAAGTCTCCAGTCGTCTTCCCTACCTGCCTCGCTAGCACGAGTACCCTATTTTACGTCGTTTTAATAACAAGCTTTAGTGAACTTGTGTCGTTGTAATCACGCCTTTATAATCTAAATTAATATATATTTATCACCCTGTATCGTCGTATTGATGTCTTACCCTTTCAAATCGTCCGTCCTCATTTTGCGGAAACATTTTGGTGCCGAAACCCGGGAGATAAACTGGAAACAGGTAGCTTGGAACCTTGCTTACTGATTGTAAGTTATTTCCTATTTGTTATCTGATTAATTGCCGTTTTTCAGTGGTTGAATTGGATCAATGAATTTCCAACCCATAATTGAAGACGGACAATATAATTTTGTATAAATGAACTTGCGATGCCCAGAAAGTGAAGATCATTCTATCTTGATTGACAATGGTTACGGCTTGGCCAAAATCCTATTGTTTTAAAGTACCATGACAGTGATTATGTTCTATACATCGCACACATAAAAAGGACAGTGTGTTTAAAAAAAATTGTGAAAAATTCACAGCATTTGTAAAATGTTTGTGCTGGAATAATAATGAATGCGATTGCTCACACGTTTTATTCCCTCTAATTCAGAGCTGGAAATCGTTGGTAGCCATTTTATTATTGCTATGTATGTTCAGCGTCTAGTTTGCGTCGTGCGGTAATTCAATTCAAATTCAGCGCCCGCGCGAAAGCATATGGTCCTCCGTCCGCGATAATTTTTAAATAGAAAACTGAACCAGTCTAGAATTTTAAAAAATTTGTTCTTTTTAAAATTTTGGAAAACACAGTATGGCTACCTCCGCTGAAAAACGCAAATCGGAACTATTAAAATCTCGTTATGAAAACGCTTTCGCTCGCTTACAAAAGGTATATGATTTATCCAAAAAGATTTCCGATCCAGTCATTTTACAGGAATTTTCAAACGCGGCAAAATTGGTCTCACAAATTCAAGAAGATTTTACAGCTGCTTTTGAAGCCTTTCAGGAATTTTCGGTGTCAACAGATGAACAATTTAAGCCGAATTTTAATGCTTTGAATTCTTTTGATGATGTTTATACCGAAATCGTTGCCGTCGAAAATAAAATTGGAACTAAAACGAATGCTCGTAGTTCATCGGAAAAATCGGAAAGTAAAATTCGTCTTCCCAAATTAGAGATCCCAACTTTTGATGGTCAGCCCGAAAATTGGCCAGTTTTTTATCAATTATTCAAAAAACTTATCCATGAAAATAAAGATCTTTCTAATTTGGAAAAAGTGAATTATTTAATTTCACATTTGCATGGAGCTGCGCGATCCATTTGTTCTGGTATCTTACCGACAGAAGAAAACTATAAAACATTATTCGATACATTAGTGGAGCGCTACCAAGATAAACGAAGCATCGCCGCATTATACATCGATAAGTTCTTAAAGTTCAAACCTTTGACCAATGAATCGGAAAAAACCCTGCATGTGTTTCTGGATAACATAATAGAAAGTATGGACGCATTGAAACAATTAAAAATTGACAACTTGGATGATTTTCTGCTTTTCCATATAGCTCAAGGAAAGCTAGATCCCGAGACGCGTCGTCACTTTGAAGACTCGGTAAGAGATGTGGACATTTCCACATACAAAGATTTAACGGATTTCGTACGAAGTCAGGCGAAAATCCTAAGTCGTACCTCAACTTCGACTGTTCCTTTGAAAAGCAATGCACCAACTCACTCAAATCGAGGAAATCTAAGCTTTGGCGTGCAAAAAAGTTCGAAAGTTGAAAAAAGTAATGACTTATGCGTCTTATGTCGACAACCGAATCATCAATGGTATCGATGTGACACATTTCACAAAATGAATATCGATGATCGATGGTTGCACGTAAAAGAACACGGCATTTGCTTTAATTGTCTCTCAGGCGATCAACATCGCAGCAATAAATGCAAATCAACGCGTAAATGCAGCCACTGCGGCAACCCGCATCACACGCTCTTACATAGAGATGCGACTTGTGACTCAGCTCTCTCTGCGCGTCCCGGCACATCTGCAGCGCCTTCAAAGCAGCATGCCACTATATGCTCGTCATCCGTGTCAGGCGGGCTCAAGTCAACTACGGTCTTTCTAGCCACAGCCAACGTTAAAATTCGAGATCGTTCTGGTAAATTCCATACATGTCGCGCGTTACTCGACAATTGTAGTCAGGCAAATTTGATCACGCCTGCTTGTGCTAAAAAATTGAAATTGCCATGGCGACCCACGTTAGAGACTGTGAAAGGAGTAGGACCAGAGTCCATTCGACCTCAAGCGCAAACTCAATTTTCATTCAGCTCTTGTTCTAACTTAACTAAATCATATCCGGTTAATGCATTAGTAACGAACTTTCTCGAAGCTAATCTCCCCTCAACTAAGGTTGATCGCAAAAAACTAGAGCCATTAACTCAACTGTCATTAGCCGATCCGACTTTTTATGAGCCTTCAAAAGTGGAGCTGATCTTAGGAGCCACGTTTTGGCCAGTATTGACTCAAGATAGCGAAGTTTTGAATTTTCCAGGGCTACCATCTGCCATTAAGACTTCTTTAGGATATGTAATTATGGGTTCTTTAAATGAGACTTCTAGTAACGAATCCATTGTATCATTTATATAGTCAGAAATGGAACCGTTAAATCAAATCGTAGAAAAGTTTTGGAAATTAGAAGACCTCCCAAAATCAGCCCTTACCACTGCTACTGAGCAAGCTTGCGAGAAAATTTTTGTTGAACAACACAGAAGAACTGTGGATGGCAAGTTTTCGGTTCCACTGCCATTCAAAAAATCACCCACTTTATTAGGAACTTCCAAAGCGTCATGTATTTCACGATCTTTATTACTCGAAAAACGGCTCATGAAACAACCAGAGATCAGAAACGGTTATAAAGCTGTCATAGATGAATATGAGGCTCTAAAGTTCATATCCCCAGTTCCGGTCACTGACGCCGAAGATCCAACGGCCTATTTTTTCTCCCATCATTGTGTCATTAAAAAGGAGAGCCAGTCTACGCCAATCCGAGTAGTTTTCAATGCTAGTGCACCCACCACCACAGGGATTTCGTTGAATGATATTTTGCATACCGGGCCAAAATTACAGAACGATATTTTTGACGTGCTGATCAATTTTAGGCTTTTTCAATATGCTCTCACAGCGGACGTCAGCAAAATGTACCTCCAAATATGGATCCATCCGGAACACCGGAAATATCAAAGATTCATTTGGCGCTCAGATCCGTCCCTACCGTTGCAAACCTATGAGTTGAATACCGTCACATTCGGTGTAGTCAGCTCTCCATATCTAGCTCTTAGGGTTGTAAAACCAATCGCGCTAGATCACACCGAGATCTTTCCAGAAGCAGCCCAAATTATACAAAGGGACACGTATGTGGACGATCTTGTCACATCGCATCCGATGAAAGAATCACTAAAAACCAATCAGAAAAATATAAATCAGATGTTAAATTCCGGTGGATTTAAGCTCAGTAAATGGAGCTCCAATGATCCCGAACTGTTAGACGGAGATAGTAGATCTTCTGAGGTGATAACGTTCCAACCAGAATCGCAAGCTAAAGTTTTAGGCCTACAATGGAGCCCGATCCCTGATTCATTTTCTTTCCAGATTAAAGAGCAGACATCTAACTATACGAAACGTGCCATTCTATCTGCCATTGCTCAGATCTACGATCCTCTAGGCTTATTGGCCCCTGTAGTGATCACAGCCAAATTAATCATTAAAAAAATGTGGGTACAAAATATAGATTGGGATGAGCAGCCGCCACAAACCATTATTGACGAATGGCGCGCGTTTCAAACTGAGCTCCCACTAATATCGTCTCAAACATTTCCTCGTCATTGTGGAATAACTAATGAATGTCATTCAAGTTTAATCGGCTTTTCCGATGCGAGTGAAAAAGCCTACGGCGCCGCCATTTATATCCGTGTTCAACAACCAGACCTATCCATCAGTTCTTATCTCCTATGCGCGAAATCTCGAGTCGCACCTCAAAAGGTTCTCACGATCCCGCGCCTTGAGTTATGCGCAGCGTTACTATTGGCCGAATTGATGGATCATGTGATCCAACTCATTAAACCACGGCATACGTTTAATCAAATACTTGCCTTTACCGACTCTGAAGTGACTCTTCATTGAATTCGCTCGCAGGCCACCCGCTGGAAAATGTTCGTTGGAAATCGAATTTCTCAAATTCAACAGTTAATTAGTCCTCAATTTTGGAGGCACGTCGCCGGCCATGAAAATCCGAGTGATTATGTATCTCGAGGATTCATGCCATCTCGTTTAGCGCAAAGTCCCCTCTGGTTTGAGGGCCCTGCATGGTTAAAATCACCGCTTCAATCATGGGCTGCAGATCCCCTCCCTTCAATAAGAGATAAAGATTATGAATTACCTGAATTGTGTGTGAAAGAAGTAAAACAAATTATTGCTCTCACAGTCAATCCAGGTGAAGATTCAGTTTTGCTCTCAATGCTTTCTAGAATTTCATCATATTCAAAGTTACTTCGCTCAACCGCTCTCGTGTATCGATTTTGCACAAAGAATTCGATAAAAAATCAACCCATTTCAGCCTCAGAAATTACAAAAGCTGAAGAGAAATGGATAAACATTGTTCAATCCCACCATTTTGTTTTTTTTTTTTTTAATCCCCCCCGTCCGGTTCAGGAATGTTCTAAAATGATTTCCGGCAGCAAATCTAACTAAAACTATCGAAGAATATCGATGGTTGAATGTTTATTCACGCACGACCGCACACATCCGTGTATAATAATGGCCGTATGGTTTGAGTCGCGTCGGTAGACTTACTTACGGTAAAGTTGACTTTTAACCACGAACGCAAGCGAGCGCAACTTTGACTTTTCGATATGTTTTACCTAATATACTACTCCATAACATACTTGAATATTTTTTTGATGCTCGTTAGGATCGGTGTCAAATTCACGATTTACCGCTGGCAAAATGCTTAATTTTTACAAGTTTTTTGGGAAATATTCGATATTTTCAGGTGAAAACTCGTGAAAAGTGGTCAAATCTGGGCCCTAACCGAGGTTAATGAATCATTTAAGACTTACAAACAAGTTCTAGGTGGACATGTTGTCGATACTTTTCAAATCCTATATGATATAGTCACTCATGTCGCGGTAAAATTCAGCTTAAAAATGTCAACTTTGAGAGGCTGTAGCTCAACAGGGTTGCATTTTAGAGGCTATGTTAATAGAGGTTTTTTGACTTGTTTTTACTTCTAGAACACGTATTGGAATATGAAAATGTCAAATTGGTGGGGGCCGTAAACGGCCCTTATCGCAACCCCTCCTTTAGAAATAAATTTATTTGTAAGATGTGAAACATTTTTTCTGTTGACGTGAATACCTGCTTCTATAATTTGTCAGCGTATTTGGTCGATTTCTTTTTAATCTCACATTGCCGAATATCTTTTGAGGTAAATGTGAATGCTTTCGAGGCTCTCTCTGTCTCTCTGCAAAAATTGAGTGAATTTCCAAACCATCATCTGAAGGTTTCTTCGTATGAGATTATTGATGAACAGCATCGTTTCAAGTAGTAAATGCTCCAATCTCGGAGGAGGCCGCAGGTTTCAGCTCGGACGACCGCTCTGAATATTTTTGTAAGTTGATTCTTTAATCCTCAACTTTTGACTGTAAAATCAAAATGCGTGGTGAAAGTTGGAACTGTTTTGATCTGTACTTAATTAAATTCTGTTGTTGACATAAACTTCCCTTCTTGAAAGTACACATAGTCTGCTCCTATTATCTGCTCCGCAGGAACTTGAATCAGTGTAGCTCTATGACTTAAGTCAAGTATAGGTCACACAGTATAGCCTGGGTTTCCCCCGCATATTTCAGATAACTTCATCTGCACTTGGCGTGTTTCGTGTTAATCGAGACTAATCTTAAACGTTGCCAAGTCTCTAATCATTAGAAACTATCTACTTCATACTCACTCTTTGTCCTCATCTCTGGTGATTTCTGATTGCTCAGTGGCTCACTGGGATTCAACATTCGTCTCTATAGGCAATGAACAAGCCCTCCGGCTTCCTGTCGGCGCAAAAAGCCTCAAACCCCTCTTGACCTATCAAAATTTGCAGTATCGGGCTCTGAAAAGTAGCGGTGCCTGCTTCTGAATGGCATCAAAACACATTGGTGAGTGGTTGATTAGGATAGAGTTTCAACTCGTTGCTAATCAACAGCTCACGGTTGGGTTTCAATGCAGTTTGAAAGCAGACACTACTACTTGTCAGGACCGGAACCTCAAAATGCTTTTGCTCTATTCCTTGAAAATTTGATAGGTCAAGAGGGGTTTGAGGTTCATTGCGCCAAAAGGAGGGCTTCTTCATTGCTTATAGAGACGAATATCGAATCCCATTGAGACACTGAGCAATGAGAAATCACCGGAGATGAGGACAAAGAGTGAGTATGAACTAGATAGTTTCAAATGATTAGAGACTTGGCAACTTCAAATATTAGTCTCGACGGAACAAGCCAAACGCAGATGTATTTATCTGAAATATGCGGGGGAAACCCAGGCTACGGTATGCGACCTATACTTGACTTTAAGTCATAGAGCTACACTGATTCAAGTTCCCAAGGAGCAGATAATAGGAGCAGACGATGTGTACTTTCAAGAAGGGAAGTTCATGTTGTTATGACGCTCAATTATTGTTTAAGTTGGTAAACACTGTATTCTGTATTTGCCTCTATCAGGTGGCAACCCTGAAAGGGAATTGTTGTTACATTATCAATATTTCTACTGTCATAATTCGCTATCTTTTGTTCTCGATTATACTTATGTATCTTTACTCCAATCTTATTATTTCAACCATTGTTTGGGCGCGGGGAGAGGAGAGTCGGTGCGCGCGATCAGCCGCGGTCCCAGTAAGCGCGGCTCACTGATTGAGCTTTCTACTCCGATTAGTTCATGTCCATCACCGTGGGATCGCGCTGATTCTGTGCAGCTTGGATTCTTCTTTGCGTCGCGCCCCCGCATGCCCTTCGATTGGACCCCGAATTTCGGGTTAAGTCTACCATACGCGAGGGATTCGGACCCTGCTTCACAAAGCTTAATTTTCCTTTATATCATCGTTTTCTCCCTCCTAGCTTCCTTTCCTTTTGACACCCTCGCTTTCCCCACCCTTCCTGTGTTTAATGCCTACCTTTTTCTTTACCTTATTCACATATATTCTGATTATTGGATTTGGACAAACCTACAGTTCACTCGTAAGTATCAATCATCGCTCCAGAGATGATCATTCCTCAAGGAGATTTCAACATCAATCGATATATCGTTTCTTTTAATTAACCGCGCTTCTCGCTTTATTCTTGGAGTTCGCTTCGATTCGCTTCGCTTCGCTTTCTTTCATTTAATTCATTTAAATTCAATTTTCTTCATTTCCGCGTATTAATTTAGAATCACTTTTTGTATCATCTCTTTCCGCATTTAAAATCGATTTTCGTCCTCGCGCTTTTTTCTTTGTTTGTTATTTCGCTTCTCTCACCGCTTCCGCTTTTTTATTGTCATAATTAATCTCCCTGTCGTACCCTACTTTGTTAGGATGCCCCACGGCGAGCGTCGCCAGGGAGGAGTTTCCAAAACTCCTTAAAATATTTTATTCCGCGGTTTTTGGTTTGTTTCGTTTCAGTTCTTTTTGAGTTTTTATTTTAGTTTCTTTTTGTTTCATTTATTCGCCCGCGCGAAAGCAACCATCATTATTCCTTTTAGTTACCCTTATTCATTTCAGTTATAACAATGGCGACGAGTTCGTTTCCTTCACGCGTGCGGTAAAGTATTTTGTTCCCTTTTTATTTTTCTTCAATCCTTGAAAATGTAATTTCGTAAATCTCGTAGCCTATCAGGTGTTCGCCGGCTATCACTCACCATGGCCATGCCGTAACCTATCGTCAATAATCTTCACCCGTTTGCTATTTTCGGTTATTTCGGTCTCCTAAATTCGCGATTCGTGCCTCATCGGCATTTCTACTCAATTAGAAACTCTGCAAAATGCCCGATCCCGTTCGTAACGCGCAAACTCAGGAGCTTGAAGATAAGCTCTCCAACCTAACGGAATTAGTGACTCAATTGGTAACTTCTCAAGCTCAAACTCAAGCTCAAGTCCAATCATCCTCAAAATTCTCGATCTCACCTCTCTCTCCATCCTCTGAAACGATTGAAAATTCTTCGAAAGGTTCAAAGTGCAACTTGGTCTCTGCAGTATTCCTGAAAACAAGTGGGCCCTGTTCAGGAATAAGGGAAGGCCCACATGTAGAACCGATACTCACATGAGAAGCTCCTCTCCTATTTTCAATGGTCTATGCTTTCGGCGATTCTCCGTGGAACTACGCTCTCAAAGTCTCCAGTCGTCTTCCCTACCTGCCTCGCTAGCACGAGTACCCTATTTTACGTCGTTTTAATAACAAGCTTTAGTGAACTTGTGTCGTTGTAATCACGCCTTTATAATCTAAATTAATATATATTTATCACCCTGTATCGTCGTATTGATGTCTTACCCTTTCAAATCGTCCGTCCTCATTTTGCGGAAACATTTTGGTGCCGAAACCCGGGAGATAAACTGGAAACAGGTAGCTTGGAACCTTGCTTACTGATTGTAAGTTATTTCCTATTTGTTATCTGATTAATTGCCGTTTTTCAGTGGTTGAATTGGATCAATGAATTTCCAACCCATAATTGAAGACGGACAATATAATTTTGTATAAATGAACTTGCGATGCCCAGAAAGTGAAGATCATTCTATCTTGATTGACAATGGTTACGGCTTGGCCAAAATCCTATTGTTTTAAAGTACCATGACAGTGATTATGTTCTATACATCGCACACATAAAAAGGACAGTGTGTTTAAAAAAAATTGTGAAAAATTCACAGCATTTGTAAAATGTTTGTGCTGGAATAATAATGAATGCGATTGCTCACACGTTTTATTCCCTCTAATTCAGAGCTGGAAATCGTTGGTAGCCATTTTATTATTGCTATGTATGTTCAGCGTCTAGTTTGCGTCGTGCGGTAATTCAATTCAAATTCAGCGCCGCACTGAGGACGGAGCCTCTCGTTCTACAAAACAGGGACCAAATAGTGTTGCGTCCTCACGGTCCCGCACGCAGATGATCGGTGAGCACTTACGGGGGGTATAAACTACACGCAAATATACTTACGTGCGCACCATCCAACGTCTTTCGGAGGACCGTCAAGCCGTAACACTATTTGGTCCCAGCTGACTGAAACTCCATCGATAGATGATCTATGTTTAGAGGAGGCATTCCTTCATTTGAAATGCTGTGACCGTTTCTATATTTTTTTTGATCGTTGAAGTGAGACGTCAACCATTGTTGACACATATTTGGAATCAGCTGTTAGCGGTCGAGACGCACATTGTTGCAAAATCCATAACCGTCTCTGTACTAATTTATGATTGTTTCCAGATTCTTGCCATCAAAAGTCTTTGTTGCTTTGCACTGGTGCCGTATTGCACGGACCGTGAAGATGACCATTGTTGCCAGCTCGTTGCTGGGCAACTTACTTACACGCTTGCTTGTTGCTTGAAGTGTTTTTCCCCTTTCGTAACGTCAGTATCAATGCGCGGTTGCCAAGTAGGTAGCCATAAAGCGTTTATTGTTATTGAAGCGTTTTTCCCCTTTCGTAACGTCAGTATCAATGCGCGGTTGCCAAGTGGGTAGCCACAAAGCGTTTTTTGTTATTGAAGCGTTTTTCCCCTTTCGTAACATCAGTATCAATGCGCGGTTGCCAAGTGGGTAGCCATTAAGCGTTCATTGTTATTGAAGCGTTGTTTATAAAGTAAAGTTGTTACATGATTGTCAAATCATGTCGTTAAAAGTTGCCGCAGTAATTAGTTGTAGAATTACAGCAGTAATTAGTTTTTGCAGTGGTTGTTGCTTTTTTTGGAAAATATGCAAGGCAGAATAGATATTTATGGTAAGTAAGCCGTCTATTGTTCGACCAGTGATGTTACTGTTCGGGCCTTCCTATACCCTTGCTGATGCTCCGCTTATTGTTAATTTTAGGCTGATGTAATGAAACAGTAATCACCATTCAGAGGCAGTTCTATGAGAAGCAACTCATGAGTATATATTTGAATCTCTGAAGGCTCAAAGTTGCGTCGCTGATGAATTACTGGCCATTAATACAATCATTCTGATAATGAACTTATTAACTTAATGGATGGATTCTTTGAGACTTTCTTGACATCAGCTTTCTCAAGATTTTGTAATGTTTTTGTTACAGGCTGACGTAAAGAAGTATTCTTAGTGTTTCGTCACTGGCTTGACACGTTGGGATATGTTCTCGGTCTTTAGTAGACATTTTCAAACATACTTAAACTGTTCCGATACTTGATTATCCTGCTGTCACGCGTGCGTGACGGAGAATCAACTGAATCTTTGATGCTCGCATCGACTAGTTCGATACTTGGGTATCGTATTGCCACCATTATGGCGCCTCTCAAAAATCATCGTTCATTTTAATGATTTTATTATTATTTCTGTTTTTCATTGACGAGTATGCGGACGAGTCGCTAGAATATTTTAAACTTTGAAATCGTAATTTTCCGAAAGACTGGAATTTGTGTGAACCTGTGTCCACTGTGGCTCGAACAACTCTCACGCCGTTGATACGCCACAAAGTTGATTCTTTCTCCTCTGGATTAGCGAAGTCCCCCCTTTGTGACTTGAATACAGGTAAAAGATTATTCTAATTATTATTGACCCACGTACTTATTTGGATTGACCTACAGAACTCATATTGATTCATGATGTCATGCGTGTGAACAGGTAGGGATGCCTTCCGAGACAATAATTTGGTGACATTGTCATAAGTCTTTAAAATGACAGTCCGCGACGAGCAAGTGGAGGAAAATTCAGATAGTTAAATTGACATTCTTCCAACCAAAGATTTTCTCCTTGACAATCGCGCGTTGTTTCAAGCCATTCGTCTCAAATGTGCACGAGTCTTGCTGTGGAACTTCAGTAAGAAATTTTTGTTTGGTGTGAAGTATCCTTTCTGTTGAGGTGAATACCTGCTTTTACAATTTGTCAGCGTATTTGGTCCATTACTCTTTTATCTCACCTTGGCGAATATATCTTGAGGTAAATGTGAATGCTTTCAACGCGCTCTCTTTGTCTCTTCTCAAAAATTGAACAGTACCGTTTCAAGGAGTAAATGCTCCCTCCTTGGAGGAGGCCAGACCTCATCTGGGACTATCGCTCTGCATATTTATGTAAGTTGATTATTGAATCCTTTTCGATTGTAAATCCACTTTGATTGTAAAATTAAAGTGCATAGTGAAAGTTGGAACTATTTTGATCTGTGCTTAAATTCTGTTGTTGACATGTGTTATAATTGAAATTAATAAGGATAACTAAAAGGAATAATGATGGTTGGAATAATAAGATCCGAGTAAAGATACGTAAAAATAATCGAGAACAGCGAATAGCGAAGTATGACATTAGAACGATTGATGATGTAACAACGATGCCCCGTCAAGGTTGCCTCTTGATAAGGGCAAATACAGAATACAGTGTTTACCAACTTAAACAATAATTGAGCGTCATAACATTTGTTATAACTGAAATTAAGAAGGATAACAAAAAGGAATAATGATGGTTGAAATAATAAGATTCGAGTAAAGATGCGTAAAAATAATCGAGAACAGCAGATAGCGAAGTATGACATTAGAACGATTGATGATGTAACAACGATGCCCCGTCAAGGTTGCCTCTTGATAAGGGCAAATACAGAATACAGTGTTTACCAACTTAAACAATAATTGAGCGTCATAACATTTGTTATAACTGAAATTAAGAAGGATAACTGAAATTAAGAAGGATAACTAAAAGGAATAATGATGGTTGGAATAATAAGATTCGAGTAAAGAGACGGAAGTATAATCGAGAACAGCGGATAGCGAAGTATGACAGTAGAACGATTGATGATGCAACAACGATGTCGCGTTAGGGTTGCCACCTGATAGGGACAAATACAGAATACAGTGTTTACCAACTTAAACAATAATTGAGCATCATAACATGTGTTATAACTGAAATTAAGAAGGATAACTAAAAGGAATAATGATGGTTGAAATAATAAGATCCGAGTAAAGATACGTAAAAATAATCGAGAGCAGCGGATAGCGAAGTATGACATTAGAACAATTGATGATGTAACAACGATGCCCCGTCAAGGTTGCCTCTTGATAAGGGCAAATACAGAATACAGTGTTTACCAACTTAAACAATAATTGAGCGTCATAACATTTGTTATAACTGAAATTAAGAAGGATAACAAAAAGGAATAATGATGATTGAAATAATAAGATTCGAGTAAAGATACGTAAAAATAATCGAGAACAGCGGATAGCGAAGTATGACAACTATCAGTGGTGGATCGGAAGGCACTTGAGACGACGAAGGCTTTGAAGTCCGAGGAGTGGCTGCAAGAGGCTGAACTAAAGCTGAGGAGTTTGACATATTTGAAGTATTGGCACTCGGAGTGAAAAATATGCCTGGAGATTCTGTGTCAGAGGAGCCACTCTGAGAAGGAAAAGCCAATGAAGTAGCAGGAACCTTGTTTGGTCGAGTGTTAGGAGAGCGTTGAGTGATAGGTGCTTGCATCGCGGGAAAGCACTGACTTGTGGATGGCTGAGAACCAAGAGAATTCCTATAGACGTGGGCAATCTTAGAGATTCTGGAGAGCGCTGAGTGACCCGAGGATTACTTTGAGCCAAAAGAGTGAACGGTTGGTTGACAACCGACGTTTCTGCATTTTGAGCAATTGGTGGATCAGGAGTGAGATCTCGAAAGTGAATACGTCGAGGAGTTCGAGGAGGAGAATTAGCTGTTGAACTGATACAGGGTTTGAGTTGATCCACATGACGTTTGTGCTGAGCGTCTTGCGTTGTGACATAATAGTGAAGTTTTCCTGGTTTGGCAGAAATCGTTCCTTGCTGCCATTTCTTCTTACAATTATGAACTCGAAACAAAACATTTTCTCCGACTTTGAAGGAGCGAGTTTGAGCTTGAGTTTGAGAAAGAGGCAATCGGTCAGTGATTTTTTGATTTTGGACTTGCTCTACCTGTTGCTGAGAGATTGGTTCGATGGTGGAGAGATTGCCAAGTTTGCTTTTGATAGTTCTTCCTAAGAAAAGTTTTGAGGGTGGTTCGCCTGTCATTTGGTGGGGTGCACGATGGTAGTGCAATGGTGGTGGCAGTGCGATGGTGGTTTATATGTGAGCGAAGAGTTTTGGGCGTTGCACCCATTGTTTCAATTGCTCGTTTGATTGTTTGCACATACTCTTCGGCCTGGCCGTTCGTAGAAGGATGGTATGGGGCGATACTGTACCGAATTCCCCTTTTTACTTCCTTTGGTCAGAGAGGTGGGAGAGGAAGCGCGGAGTGTGAGACCTAAGAAGGGGAAGGGGGGAAACGTGACAAGACATGACAAGGTGAAAAACAAGAAACAAGAGGATTAAAGAGAGAAATCAAATATCAGTATATTCCCAATTAATCACAATTCTAAGACTATCACTAGGTCTTCAATGGATGGGAAATATTGTAAATAATAAAAAGAGAAATAATTCACACACACACACACACACACACACACACACACACACACACACACACACACACACACACACACACTCACACACATACACACACACACACACACACACACACACACTCACACCTTAGTTATAAAATCACAGTAACATATCGAGGGACGTTGTATCAAAATAAAATGTAAAATGCCTGAAAATATAAATCACATTGTAATAGACTTTACTAGCACTACTTTAACACTAGAATAATTCTTTCCGTTCATGGAAACAGTAAAATAACAAAACAAATCCATTTAAGATTCCAGCTTCAATAAAATATGTATAAAATATAAGTATCCGGAGCACAATACAATGACTAGATGAATGTGAGTTCAGGTACCAGAAATAAATTAATAAGTAAAATAATAGGACTCAGCTGTGCAGAGATCCAAAATATAATTGAGGTTGAGCAGGTACACTCCGCAGTTCATAACTCAAATAATTCCATAATTTGGTAACAGATAGTCTCCGGTTGAGAGATGGACACACTAAGACCTGACTGGTAATTCGCAGGTAAGGTTAAAATGAGGTAAGCAGGAGAGAAATATTCCATAACGTGAAACCAAAGACATTCGTGACACGTGAACCCTAATCAAACGGAAAATTCCGACTCAAATAGTAAAACAGAAAAGAATAAAATGATTGTAACAAGGAACACTGAGTGCCACAAGTTAATACACCAAAAGGGGCAAAAATGCTGAGTGTCAAAAGCCAGCCAAAGTATAAAACCAGGCAGTAAGTTCAAATAAATCAATTCATGGCAGAGAAAATGCAGAAGGCTGAAATGGAACATCAATGATAGCTTTTCTAGCTGCCATACAAGTGAGGGAGAAAGGAAACTCAGAATGTGTCCACAAAGCATTGAAAGATAAAATAGTCTCAGAGAAAAATAGATAAATAATCTGGCTAGAAAGTGGAGATACAAAGTTAACTCGAGAGACAAATAATCAGGTAGCCATGAGACACGGCACATGTTTAGCAAAAATCTCAAGCCGTTCAAAAAGTCAGAATTCAGGAACACTTACCCAAAAAGGGGAAAATAAGTTAAAAAACAGAGCTCAAATAAAAGGCCAAATCCATGGAGAGAAACAACAGCTTGATTCAGAGTGAACAATTTGATTAAAAGAGACTCGTGCAAAATGAGGAAACTTCCTAGGAATAATCGACATGTTCAACTCTCTGGATCACAAGTCCGGCCACGATTGAAACAATAAAACTTGAGCAAACTTGAGGACCGACAAAATAAGAATAATACGACGGACTAGATACCCTTTTCATTACATAACAATTACAATCACAGATAACCGCAAAGTAAAATCACTCAAAAAGACAGCTGATACAGCGTTAACAACAACGACACTGCACCAATCATCCGAGACTGTCAGTAAAAGTTTCTAAAATTCACCGCTAGGAGCACCACCACGCAGTAAGAGCGCGCAGATTCAAAAAAATGTTGGAGGATGAAAAATGTGCCAATGATAAAACGGCACAATACGTCTATGGAACCGAACTCCTTGGTTTACGAGGAAGATTCGGAATTCGTCAAAGATAAATTGCGGACCATTATCTGTGATCAGAGTTTCTGGGATTCCAAATTCACAAAAAGAGTCAAGAAATAGCTGTGAAGTCACATCACTGGTTGAGGAATTGGTGGTGTTACGACAAATACAGTAACCATAGTGACGGACGAAGTCACTCCTTTAGCTCGGCCTAATGAGACGTTTTTGGAGGTCCAATTGGATAGTCTTCTTCTCTCAATCTCTGGAAAAGCAGTGACAGTTGCTCGAGTGACGTAGAACGCTGCGCAGCCATTAATATCATATCTTCAAGGGTTCATCTAAACTAAAGGGAATCTATTTTCTATTCCTTGTTTATTCATACGTATTTGTACCGAAGGAATCTATGTTTTGTTCCTTCTTTCAGTTTATATCCGTGTTAAAGGAATGTATGTCTTGTTCCTTCCTTCAGTTTCTACCTTGTGTTAAAGAAACCTATTTTCTGTTCCTCTCTCCATTTACTATTGGAGAATCACTATGTCAAAGGAATCGATTGGATTCCTCATACCATCATTCGTTTGTTCTATCACTTTATCTAATTACAAAATCTGTCTCAATACAGGTAAAATATTATAACTTACTCTTAGTTACTCTATTCATTTCAATTATCCGTAAAATCACATGTCTATGAGAAAACGCCAACACATTATGGTGCCGTGACCAGGATACTTATGCACACAACGCAGGACTCTTCTACTTTTCGATCACGATTTGCAGGTACAACAATTATTCTACAGTATAATTCAGCATTATCAAATCTATCCAGTGTATTATCAATGAATATACATTTATACATGCCATTTTGAATCTTTTCCGATATGACAACGTTTGTTTGGAACATTTGGCATCGTTGGATTGCGCCGCGCATCAAGCATTCCTCGGTGCGTTGTTACTCAGCTGTGACGCTCTCAACCGTAATGTTTGGCAACGATGCGTGTTCAACTATCACAGCTGATTTAATTTAGACTAATTTATTTACAATTTGACAACGCTGACGAGTGCTTGTTTTTATTTGTAGATTTGTTAAAAACAGCTGATTATTGTTTTGTTTATGATTTGACCTACATTTCATAAACCCATATGTAAATACTAAGTAAAAAGGAAACAACTTGTATTTCAATGTTAAATACAAGCTCTCTTATGTCATGATGAGCTTTTCTCCTGCACCAAATGGAGACAGTTTATGGTACCGAATACTGATCAAAACAGTATTCCAACTCCGCAACGATTATTTAGCCGCTCTCCAAGCGACTATCATTTCCATTCTTGCCATTCATGAGTGATCGTGAATTTAGCCGCTCTCGAAGCGACTATTGTTTCCATTCTTGCCATTCAAGAGTGATCGTGAATTTAGCCGCTCTCGAAGCGACTATTGTTTCCATTCTTGCCATTCAAGAGTGATCGTGTATTTAGCCGCTCTATAAGCGACTATCATTTCCATTCTTGCCATTCAAGAGTGATCGTGAATTTAGCCGCTCTATAAGCGACTATCATTTCCATTCTTGCCATTCAAGAGTGATCGTGAATTTAGCCGCTCTATAAGCGACTATCGTTTCCATTCTTGCCATTCAAGAGTGATCATGTATTTAGCCGCTCTCTAAGCTACTATAATTTCCATTCTTGCCATTCAAGAGTGATCGTGTATTTAGCCGCTCTCTAAGTGACTATAATTTCCATTCTTGCCATTCAAGAGTGACGTGTATTTAGCCGCTCTCTAAGTGACTATCATTTTCATTCCTTCATAAAGTGATTCTGCTCTCCTGCAAATATAATTTACCACTGTAATTGAGTCAACAATGTTCCTCATCAGATACTTTCTAACATTTACAGCTGTCATTCATGATGACATCAGGAGACAAAGAGTCTCTAGATCTCAAAAAAATGACTTTAAATACGCTCTTCAAGTCATTATACGTTCAGCTAAAATACTCCAAGGACTTTTTAGCGGTTCCACCACACTATCGGGAGGAACTTGAAAAACGGTAAAGGCATTCCCGTTGATCTCACTTTACACTCGAACTTCACAAGGATTGGAAATTCTCGATATTTCTGGGTTTTCGTCACAGGACAGGGTATGTTCGATTTAAATTTAATTATTTTTCTACGATGTCTTTCACCAATTCTTTGAAAAGATCTACAATCAGCAACCTTCTCTTCAGCAAAGAGTTGGGCAGATATTATTCGTCGAATTGATTGTCTAGTTTGGCAACATAATAAAATCGGATTATTCGACAGATTATTTGGTCAATTGATCATACCTCCTGACATGCAATGGTGTCACATCTCTCGCATCAACTCTGTTGCCAGACTGATTCCACTATTTCTGATTATTCGGTTGCCCAGCTCTGCTCAGCTACACCAATCAACCTTATCGCAGAACTGTCAATACCATCATCCCATTTGAGGCCTGCTGATAATTCTAGGTTCAGCGGTAATAATCAGTATTGGGACTGCTTCAAGGAAATGTTTGAGGCTCTGACCCATAATGATCCTTCTTTGTCGCGTATTCAGAAGTTTCACTACGTTCGCGTTTCAGTGATCGGTGAAGCAGCTCCATTAATCAACACGATAAAATTCAAATTCAATTCTTATAAATAATTGACCTTTGGTACGTCAAAAAATGAATAGGAAAATGAAGTACTGATAGTTTTTCAGCTTATGCAACAACAATTTGAGCTTCAAAAAAAAAAAAGCCATAGTGTCGTTCCATCGGTAAGAAATTTGACCTCTAAATTCAAGCAAATTGTGAATAGATGTTTTAGGATTGGCCCATCCAACAGACACAGCTCTAGCATACCTTTGTTTTACAAAAATGTACAGACAGACATGGCGAGCTTGGGAAAAAACTCCATTCATCTAATGAGCTTCCTCGTTGGAAAAGTACAATAGCGAATTCTTGATTCAACATATTCTCGAGTTTTACGAACTGAACAGTTACTATTTCATGAGTGCAATTATCGATTTAGTCGGTGTGAGAATCTTCTCAGGAAGAGCCAAACAAATATGACGCCTAGAATATAAATTCCCCTTAAATTGTGTGAGTAGGCAATAAGAAGACATCGATTTCAAGTCAATGATTTTCATTCAGGTATACTTTTTACAGATACTTTAAGTTAAACGGAGGTCACAGAAGTAGCCCTCAATGAGTAACTAAACCCTTGAGCAGCCAGGCTACGAAGGCAAATAAATGTTCGTTCGCTCCAATTGAGTGGGTAGTTAAATATTCGTACATCACGGTGCTGATTTTGCATACACAATTTATTGAAGGAGCTCGACGAACCATTATTTTCAAACGTTAACAATTTTGGGTCGCACCTAATGTAAATGAAAAAATCGATACTGTGACAGATCTAGTCACAGAAGCGAGTATACTCGGGCGTGCTATTGAAATGGTTCAAAGTGCCGTTGCTTCCTTGAATCAGGTAATTAATCAAATTGTATAAAGGAACGAACTTGTTCCATGTTCGATATCGTCAATAATATCAAGAACAATCTTCGAATCGATGATATTCAAGAAAATTCAGTCTCTCTTTCAGTTTCAATGTCAATTGCATCTGGATACAATAACGATAAACATTTTATTCATTTTTGGTTCTGCCAGAAAGTTTACCATCTCTCTCATTGATCTCCGATTTCCCACAAAAGGATCTAAAATTAGCGGACCTGTATCGTTTTACAGAAAATCAGAGATATGTGTTTTAATTGGCTAACAACATTTTCATACAACTCTTTCTCCAACAATGAGTCATTGATGCTATGAAAGGAAGATGATGACATTTCCAAAAGAACACATACAGAGTTTGTCTTTATTTCTGATTAGTTGATACTTTTTGACATGAAGTCACTGAATAAAAATCAAAGAGCGTTTATTTAAATCAAACGTGTAAATAACCATCTCTACTTGGAGGTACTAGTTTTTGCGTACATCGTTCATTGAAGGCGCTTGACATTTAAGTTTTACAATAGTTCACAATTTATCGTTCTGATATGATATGCAATGCGGAGCTTACATGTTTATGAAAATTCGTGATTGAAATTTAATAGTATGAAGCTCTGGACACGCATTCAATAAAACAACGAAACATATGCAAAGTATTTAAAAGGTAATAAACACAACGGAACTCAATTGAAATATTTCTTTGCGAATAGACACTTTGTTATCACAAAGTATTCCACTTCCTTTTCAAGACTAGAATTATGTGTAATTCTCACTGATTTACCTCTTGTTGTATATTAAGTTGGTAGTTGCTGTCATCAGGCTGCAACGCTGCACAGTAATCTGTTATCTCTTATCAAAAACATCAGATGACCGGCCTTGATAGTGTCTATCCTTCTTTCATTTCGTATTACTTATTATTACATTATATTGCCTTGATCTCGGTCATAACACCTCGGACAAAGTTGAACCAAGCACGAGCACACCTTCATTTACAGTTTTTTCTTCCGTATGTTTGAGAATAGAGACCTAAATTATTCTTAATTCAGTGCAAAGTAACCTAACCACGAGAAAACATTTGTGAATGACCACGAGATATTGGGACAAGACAGTTCAATTGTTCAATCAATGCTCATTAGAACAATGTAAAGTCCACAGAGGATACTCCAGATTTATTCGCCGGAGTCGTTGCTGTATCAGAAGTTGCTTCTTCAAAGTTTTTGAACGCAAAAAACATCGTTTTTGTTCGTCTTGAATAATTCAATAATAAAAGTGCGAACATTTCTCGATAGAGCCTACCTACAGTTCTCCGTACGAAAAATAGTTATTGTCTTTTGTCGACTCAAGTGCTAACGGGACCTCTTGTCAACATTTCATCGCAGCGGAAAGAACCAGCCTAACTTTAGTCTTTCGATTTGATTGAAAATAATCACGAAAGTCTTTCGCTACCTCAAAATCATTTGTCAAGTGAAGAAATATCGGATCTTATTCCTGTGACGTTCTCTGCCACCAACTTTAGCACTTCTCACTAAATTTCTTCAAGGACACAACTAAACAATTAGTTAATTTACGTGCATCAATATGTTAACAACACGAAGCTGAGATATCTTCAAGCGGTTAGTGAACTCTCTTTTCTCAGCAAAATATGTCTATCAAGTCTGATGTCATCTAATTATAAATGAGCAAAGGACTTTGACAAACTCAGCTATAGCCCAATCATGTTGTGATTAAAGCAAGTTGAAATCACTCAAA
This sequence comes from Trialeurodes vaporariorum, assembly GCA_011764245.1. Classification (NCBI taxonomy): domain Eukaryota; kingdom Metazoa; phylum Arthropoda; class Insecta; order Hemiptera; family Aleyrodidae; genus Trialeurodes; species Trialeurodes vaporariorum. The sequence goes on from VMOF01000111.1 coordinate 49,340,173, forward strand.
CCTTTCATCGGTGTTTCCGGTTTGTCTTAAAGGAGTCGAAGGAAATGACATTTGGACCTCTTCACCATTCATCGGAATGAAAAAATCAGACATTTCCGTCTGAAACAACCATCATTTATTCATTTTGGTCCCTTATAAGAAGATAATTTTCCTACAGCACTGGTCAGTCATTCATGTTCATTGTGCCGGTAAGTATGATCATAATCATAATGTCATTTTAACAGATTTTATTTACAGACTAGGTTCAATGAAGTTAATTGAAATCAGGGATTTCAATGGGCGCCGGTATGTTACGACAAATACAGTAACCATAGTGACGGACGAAGTCACTCCTTTAGCTCGGCCTAATGAGACGTTTTTGGAGGTCCAATTGGATAGTCTTCTTCTCTCAATCTCTGGAAAAGCAGTGACAGTTGCTCGAGTGACGTAGAACGCTGCGCAGCCATTAATATCATATCTTCAAGGGTTCATCTAAACTAAAGGGAATCTATTTTCTATTCCTTGTTTATTCATACGTATTTGTACCGAAGGAATCTATGTTTTGTTCCTTCTTTCAGTTTATATCCGTGTTAAAGGAATGTATGTCTTGTTCCTTCCTTCAGTTTCTACCTTGTGTTAAAGAAACCTATTTTCTGTTCCTCTCTCCATTTACTATTGGAGAATCACTATGTCAAAGGAATCGATTGGATTCCTCATACCATCATTCGTTTGTTCTATCACTTTATCTAATTACAAAATCTGTCTCAATACAGGTAAAATATTATAACTTACTCTTAGTTACTCTATTCATTTCAATTATCCGTAAAATCACATGTCTATGAGAAAACGCCAACAGGTGGTATAGATCTTAGTCCATTTAGAATAAGCGTCAACAGTTATGAGAAGGTATTTCCCACAGACGGGTCCTGCGTTATCTGCATGAATTCTAATCCAGGGCCCGGTGGGATGTTTCCAAACATGAGTTCTGTCTTTCGGAGGCATTTTAGAGTTTTCAAGACAAGAAGTGCATGTTTTTGCAATGTCTTCAATATCTTGATCGATTTTAGGCCACTAAATTAAGGAGCGAGCAATTGCTTTCATTTTAGTAATGCCCAGGTGGGCAAGGTGCAATTCGTTGGGCAACTTTTTGCGGAATTGTTGTGGAATTGTTGTGGAACGACTACTCGATGGCCTAACATGACACAACCATATGCGGTGGAATAATCCAGTTCATTACCATTTAAATTGAGAGTTTTGAAATCTACGCCGTTTTAAAGAACATTGTAGATGGGTGCCAGTTCTGAGTCTTGCTGCGTTACGGAGGCAATAGCGTCGGGAGAGAGAGGCAGTTGACCGATTGGTTCGATGACGAAAGAAATGAAATCATCAGAGATGTCATAATCTGAGTCCGACGCTACACATGAGATTCTAGACAGGTAGTCGGCATTAGCATTGGATTTTGAAGGTCGAAACTTTAAGTCGTATGTAAAGTGCGAAAGGTAATTTGCATATTTGGAGCAACGAGATAGAGCGAACTTTGGAAATAATGAGTTAGGAGCAAATATGTGGGATAGTGGCTCGTTGTCGGTAAGAATTGTAAAATGTCTACCGTAAACGTATTGGAAGAAGCGTTTCACTCCCCAAATTATGGCGAGGGCTTCTTTGTCAATTTGCGGGTAGCGCTTTTGAGTTTTGTCCAGACTTTTACTCGCATTAGCAATTTGCCGTTTCTGACCGTTCGGCATTCTTTGAGACAGAACTTCTCCTAACGCATATGGACTAGCATCCATTACGAGGATGACAGGTACTTTGGGATCGTAAGGAGTGAGCACACGATCAGAGATGAGCTCACTTTCCAAGGTCATCTCAAACGCTGCGGAAGCTTCAGCGGTCCATTCAAACTTACTCGCTTTGAGCATATTCCGAAGAGGGAAAGTGATGAAAGATAAATTTTGAATGAACGTGGTGGTAGGTAACTTTGCCCAGAAAGGTATGCAATTCATTAGGATCTGCAGGCTTGTTGGCATTGGCAATCGCACGGGTGTGCTTGTCGAGTTTATGAATGCAGTTTCCATCAATCATATGACCTACAAATTCGATGCTTTCGAGAAAGAAACAGCACTTGTGTCTGTTGAGTTTAATTCCTTCTTCTTGAAGTTTGAAAAATAGTTTTTCAAGAATTAGAAACAAACTAGAAGCTTGTGGCCGCTTCGCGGCCGTTTGAATTTTTATGAGTCAGGGGAAGCGAAAAAAAAAGAAAAGATCGTTTGAAAGTGGATCAAAATTGAGAAATGTACTTGAACCTTTATAAGTTCCTTACTTGTATTTTACATGGAATAAAATGAAAAAAAAAAATGGATAATCCTGAAACCCTGAAGATAACCCTTTTGTTTGAATGTTAATAAAAAGAAAAAGAAAAGAAAAAAAAAACAGCTAAAAAAGTATTAAATATACTTATCATCGACATAAATAGTACAGACCGACCTACCACACAAAATCACTTACAGCTGCGATAGGGTATCAATACAAACATGTCATCCATTCATCAAGGGAAAAAAGATTACCTTAAAAATTCAAAGATCATGCCTACATATCCAGTTAACGGAATCACCATTCTACGTTTATTGTGGCGATGCATCCAAAAAGTATTTAATCATTTGTCGACGCAAAACATTTTTAGCGTCGCTAGGCAACCCACCAGGGCTTAAAAATAAATATGTTACCTCTCTCTCGCACACATTATACGGAGATGTAGGGACTGTCTCCCTCCCACTCATCATGCCAATAGGATTCGCAGTTTTGGGTATTTTCAAGGGCCAAAATGGCTCCGATCAGCACCGCTGGTATTTTTCCCGCCATCCTTGGACCGAGCCGCATCGATCGAAACCGCACCCATCTCGAACGGCCCACAAAATCGACGGGTATTTTGAAGCAACGAAAACGGCTTCCGAATTACATACATAATCTTCAGCATTGTTAATTTCAAATAACTGTTCGCAAGTCGCTAATGTAGGAGATTATAGATCTTCTTTATTGATACAGTTAAGAGTAGTTCACTATTTAATTATTACTTATAATTACATTTAATATTCTAAAAGGTATAATTATTTCATGGTTAATTAGTCGTATATTTGGAGAGCGCCTGAATCACCACCATTCCATTGAGTGTCTAGTGAGATATAGAGCTTGGTTAAGTCGCAACTCAGCGTCTCCTCTGCGTTTCCATGGAAAGCATACAGAGACGCCGAGAGACTAAAAAGAGACCGGAAACTTCCTTTAACATTCTCCGCCCCTTGAGGTGTCCTCAATCAGATCTGGGTTCGACAGCGGTAGAGGGCAGATGTCGGACCCGGCACGGACGGCAAATCCGCGGAATGGCTGGAGAATCCGTACATGGCGGTCGTTACCTGGATGAACCTTCATGACCTTACCATACTTCCAGTGTAATGGTGGTAGAGGCTTGTCTCGGAGAACAAGGATCCTACTTCGATGTTTGGATTGGTTGTGTGGTACTTAGCAGAGGTGTGTAGAGTCTCATAGTGGAGGTATTCGACATTCGTGCTGCCAGCGCCTCCAAAACTTGGTAGACATCCCGTTGATTTTATTCCAATGGGTGTTGGCTGATTTTTCGGCTGATGGAAGTCCATTTGGATCGGTAGGGCACACATGGATCGTCTCATTAAGAGAAGCTCTTGGTTAGTAAATTCGAATCGTCTACGGAGGGTCTGATAGGAGTGAGGGATGAGAATTAGCACTGAGTCATTCTTGGCGCTGATTGTAATGGCTTGCTTGTAGTTAAGGTTATTTAGGCCTGCTCCGATATCCGAGGATGATTTAATTAAGATGGGTCTGTCATAGTCTATTCCAACGACTGGAAAGGAAAGTGTCAGAGTTACTCTAGTCTCAGGCAAGGGTGCCATCACTGGAATATTTGGTCTTGGCCGGGTCTTGTGGCAAATAACGTATTTGTTTATCACTATAGGTTGACTCTTGCTTGACCCATTATATGCCAGTAGTTCTGTTTGATTACTGACAATACTAATAATTATGGAGCATGTGGTAATTTTTTGCTCTTTAAAAACCAATAATTCGGAGAATCGGAGTCTAGAAGGAAGAGGAAGTTGATGTTTTTCGGCTAAAGGTAGGTTGACATTTTGAAGTCACCCTCCAGCTCTGAGAAGTTCGTTTTTACCCAAAAAAGGGCGAGGGGTGCCTCTCGACAGAGGTGTGCCTTGACTGCTGCTCCAAGGAATCTAAAACGTGGTACCTCCAACTGAGGAATTGCAGGAGTTCCGTTTTTGAGGGTGGGTCCCCTTGGGAGCAGCAATTCTCCCACTCGGCCAGAGTTGACTCGTGAAATCTTGAGACAATCGAGGAAGTTATTATTGGGTCCCATGTTTGCGTATCGACATTTAGTGATGCTAACGCTTGCAGAGCCTGGTTGACGGTAGACAAAATGGCTTCGATGGACTGAGCGGTCAGTTGTTGAGACTTCTTGCAATCGCAGGTTACCCCAAGAGTTAGTAATGAGTGTGCGTGTTTGAAAACCATTTTCTTCTTGTTGTCATATTTTTATTTAAGAAGTGTTAGGGCTGGCCTATAGTTGTCTTCTGAGAAATCTAAATGCTGAATTATTTTCGCAGCATTTCCAGTTACTGCCGATTTAAGGTAGTGGAACTTTAAGATGTTTGTCAGCGACGGATTTTGGTCTACAAGTGACGGGAGCATTTGAAAAAATATAGGCCATTGCTCTAAACTTCCGGTAAATTCTGGCAATTCGGGTGGTTTCAGGTTTATTGATGCAAATGTAACGGATGTACGACTGTTGGGAATTGCATTGACAGGAGCAGGTTGAATCATTGCGCCGGCTCTTCCAGTCACTTCGTAGAATTTCCTCTCGAAGGCTGTTGGTTCTGCATCGTAGGTAGGTTGAGGATCCATGATTTTAAGTTCATGGATAACGCGGAAAAATTGGAGCAACCACCGTGGAGCTTGAAGGCACCTTGCTTCAATCGCAAGAATATCAGGAGGGGCGGCAAGGAGCGAGTTCTGCAAAGACTCGAGTTAAAATTGTAGTTGCGCCTTAGTAATTAACAATGCATCTCGGCGCCGTTCATCCATGATGCAGGGCTGGAGACAAATGAGATACCTGTAAACAAGGTACAAACAGCCATACGCTTGCGTTGTCCCATGAGTTATGATAGTACTCGTTTATTTGGCAACCATGTTGGCGCGCGTATGCTCGACAAGGCAACATGGTTGAAGTGACGCGAAGTGGAGTAAATTGTGCGTAGCGGCTTGGTGTAACAGCTGATTGTTTGCACTTCTCAATTGTGCGTCACAGATAACATTGCTGCAAATTCAACGCATAGTTTGTAGTATAGCCCAAGATATGTGTATACTATTTGACAACACTGGGCTTGAAACTTACTTTGCTAACTCAGCTGCTGTTTTTTTATTATTATTATTTATATGTATTTTATTTATTATTTATATGTAGTATACACTTGCTTCGTGAATTTTGATTTTCAACGTAAAGATTATTTGAGTTCGGTTTCACCAGATGTTTTAGGCGACTCCCTCCGTCACGTGATTGACTTATATCACATGATCTCAATTTAATTTGCCGCACATCATTATCCGTGACTTCACAATGAGATTCGTCGGTTATATTTATGATTTATTATGGTTACTGATAGCCGGTCATTATATGCACTTCTAACCTGATAATAACCTGATCATAATTCATGATGCGCAATCCACTGGTGTATCCATGTACTAATCCACTGCACAGTTACTGCCTTACGGAGGGCAACAGCCCACTGCGTATAAAAGGCTGTATGGAGGGCAACAGCCCACTGCATGCCGAAGGTCGTACGGAGGGCAATAGCCCACTGCATACCAAAGGTCGTACGAAGGGCAATAGCCCACTGGATACTAAGAGTCGTACGGAGGGCAACAGCCCACTGCGCACTAGAGGTCGTACGGAGGGCAATAGCCCACTGCATACCAAAGGTCGTACGGAGGGCAATAGCCCACTGGATACTAAGAGTCGTGCGGAGGGCAACAGCCCACTGCGCACTAGAGGTCGTACGGAGGGCAATAGCCCACTGCGTATCAAAGGTCGTAAGGAGGGCAATAGCCCACTGCGCACTAAAGGTCGTACGGAGGGCAATAGCCCACTGCGCACTAAAGGTCGTACGGAGGGCAATAGCCCACTGCGCACTGAAGGTCGTACGGAGGGCAATAGCCCACTGCGTATAGACCTGTAAAAAGTATAAAAGTACGGAGGGCAATAGCCCACTGCGCACATACATGTAAACAGCCTAAGAGTACGGAGGGCAATAGCCCACTGCGCACATACAGGTAAATAGCATGAGAGTACGGAGGGCAAAAGCCCACTGCGCACATACAGGTAAATAGCATAAGAGTACGGAGGGCAAAATCCCACTGCGCACATACAGGTAAATAGCATAAGAGTACGGAGGGCAAAAGCCCACTGCGCACATACACGTACAGGTAAATAGCATAAGAGTACGGAGGGCAAAAGCCCACTGCGTACATGCAACGATATTTTCGCTGTCGCCGATATAGCTTACCGTAGCGATCACGTCGAGGTCACCAATGTTAATTTCAAATAACTGTTCGCGAGTCGCTAATGTAGGAGATTATAGATCTTCTTTATTGATACAGTTAAGAGTAGTTCACTATTTAATTATTACTTATAATTACATTTAATATTCTAAAAGGTATAATTATTTCATGGTTAATTAGTCGTATATTTGGAGAGCGCCTGAATCACCACCATTCCATTGAGTGTCTAGTGAGATATAGAGCTTGGTTAAGTCGCAACTCGGCGTCTCCTCTGCGTTTCCATGGAAAGCATACAGAGACGCCGAGAGACTAAAAAGAGACCGGAAACTTCCTTTAACAAGAATTTCCATGGACCGACCTACCGCACAAAATCACAATCATCATAGCTTTGAGTGTCGACAAACGAATGTCAACCAATGATCAAGGGGGAAAAGAAAAAACGTTAAAAATGAAGATCATGCCTACAGATCTACAGTCCACGGAATCACCTCTCTACGTATATACTGTGTCGATGCACCCATAAAGCAAAATATCAGCTGTCGACGTAAAAAAATTTAGCGTCGCCAGGCGACCAACAAGGGCTTAAAAACAAATATTATACCTCTCTCTCTCGCACACATTGCGGGGATACAGCGACTGCCTCCCTCCCACTCATTACGCCTATGATATTCATAGTTTTTGGCATTTTCGAGGCCGAAGATGGCTCTGAACAGTATCGCTGGTATTTTTCCCGCCATGCTTGTACTGAGCCGCATTGATCGATACTGCAACCGCCCCGAACGGTCCAAAGGATCGACGGGAATTTCCATTAAGCTAGGAAATTATATATATACTAGGGGCCTAGGGCCGCTTCGCGGCCCCTCCTGGTCCTTTTCGTTTGTTTTTTTTAGATGTTTTCGTATTACATTTGTTTCTTTCTTTCGTTCTGTTTGGAAATTTTTTTGAAATGAAAGCGATTACGATGTTAAACTCTGATGGTTTTTCATTTTGGTTAATTTTATAAAAGAATAACTCGTAAACACCACTCAAACCTAAAAATGTAAGCTTTTAAGAGTATGTAACGCATGAATTTATAGACCATTTTAAATTTTGATCATTTTTGGAGCGAAGAACCGTTCTTCTCTTAGTTCACACGCACCAGCTTTAATCTATTAGTTCTTCACTTGCACATAAAAATGGAAAAAAATTAAGAAAAGAAAACTGAAAATTGAAATTTGACAACCCAGCTGATTGAATGATACTGTCCGAAGAAAAAAAAACTTGAACGAAAATGAAAGACTCATCATCGACATAAAAATGGTACAGACCGGACTACCGCACAAAATCACACGCATCAGCTGGGAGTATCAAGAAACGCGCACGTCAACCATCGATCAAAGAAGAAAGATAACCTTAAAAATCAAAGATCATGCAAGCAGATCGATCTGTAAAAGAATGGAATCGAAACTGGAATCGCAAGTGGAATCGGAAAAAGGACGTTTAGGTAGAAGTTGAACTGGATTGAGAGATTTAACCTATCAGTTCCCCACTTGTACATATAGAATAAAATGAGAAAATAAAAAAAAAAAAATGGAAAACTTTGAAGATAATCCTGCTGTTTAGATGTAAATAGGGGCATGTGGCCGCTTCATGGCCTTTTGAACTGTCATGAGTTAGGGAAATCGATGGTAAAAATACCGTTTAAAATTTGATCAGAATTGAAAGTTTTAACCTATAAGTTCCCCGTACGTAGAAAATAGAGACCCAGCACAAAGCTTGCGACAGGTGTCCACTTTTCTGGCTCAATTTTCGTCGGAACTCATTGAAACAACAGCCAACAGTCGCCTACTGTTGATTGATGAGCGCGTGGTATGTATTCGCCAAGCAAAAGCTGTTTCCGTTTCCGGGACCGCGGACAGATCACAGCTTGATGAGCTCACCACTCAACAGAAGGCGACTGTTTATCGTTGCAGCCGGTGACTCCAGAACAAAACTGTGACCGCTAAACTTGCTTCACTTTTCTAACACGGGAAGCATACGATGTGCTGGGTCTCTCTCTGACGTAGAATAAAATTTTAAAAAAAATGGGAAAACTCTGAATTTAATACTCATCATCGACATACATATCACAGACCGACCTACCGTACAGTATCGCAATCAGCATAGCTCAGAGAGTCAACAAACGTATGTCAACCAATGATCAAGGGGGGAGATTACCTTAAAAATGAAGATCATGCCTAAAAATCTATCCTACAGTCCACGGAATCACCTCTCTACGCATTACTGTGTCGATGCACCCAAAAAGCAAAATATCAGCTGTCGACGTAACAAAATTTTAGCGTCGCCAGGCGACCGACCAGGGCTTAAAAACAAATATTATACCTCTCTCTCGCTCACATTGCGGGGATACAGCGACTGCCTCCCTCCCACTCATTACGCCTATGATATTCATAGTTTTTGGCATTTTCGAGGCCGAAGATGGCTCTGAACAGCATCGCTGGTATTTTTCCCAAAATCCTTGTACTGAGCCGCATCGATCGATACCGCAACCGCCCCGAACGGTCCAAAGGATCGACGGGAATTTCCATTAAGCTTGGAAATTATATATATAGATTGATCATCAATAGTTTTAGAAAAAGCGAGAATATCGTCAAGAAAGTTGAGTGAACCTTGCACATCTTGAAGAACTTCCTCTAGGCGTCGTTGCCATGCAGCAGGGATGTTGCAGACTCCGTACTGCGCGAGAGATGGCTGGATTAGACCGTGGGTGGGTGTATTTAACGTCATTGCTTCGCAGGCACGTAGAGATCAGTTCATGTGCATGAAAGCGTCTGTGATGTCGAGTTTGCAGAAGATTATGGCGCCTCTGATTTTTGAAAACAACTCCTCTGATCTGGGAATAGAATAATCATCAAGTATTAGTTGAGGATTAAGGGTGGATCTGTAGTCACCCGTAATTCTGAGTTTGCCATTTTTAATGACAACATGAGTTGGGCTAGCCCATTCCGAATGTTTTACCTTGCTGTAAAAACCTGACTTAAGTTTATCGTCAATATTTGCAGCATATTCATCAATTATAGCATATGGAAGAGGTCGGGCACGACAAAATTTAGGTTTCGTGTTCTCTTTAAAATAAAAGTCAAGAACTGGTCCTTTAAGATCACCAGCTTCCGTACCAAAAATATTTTCATGCTTAGTCAAAAGTTTGTCGAGACGTTCATGGACATTGATTTGGTTGATACTTGCCTCGCTGAAAGTTACTGATTTTCTATTTTTAAAGAGGTCTTCAAACGATAAGAGACCAGAGAAGTGTGAGATCCAGTCTCGGCCAAAGATATTATCACCAGGTAAATCAATAACATACAATTGAAGCAACTTTGTTCGATGTTTGAAGGTGACGGAGACATTGATAAAACCAACGCAGTCAAATTTTGTTTTAGTGTACGATGTGAAAATTTGGCTACTTGAGTGAATTTGAACATCAGGAAACAGCTGAGAGAGAGTATTGAGACTGATAATGGAGCAAGTATCCCCTGTGTCTAATTCTATGGAGACCAGTTTATTATTAATTAATACATTTATGAGTATCGGAGGAGTTTTTTCGTTGAATGATTTCATCTTAAGAAAATCAGTTTCCGTCTCAGCACTGAACTCATTTATTTTTGAGTTTGAATTTTTATCATTTTTCTTGCGACAGACACTGGAGATTTGGCCTTTTATATTACAATAATCACAAATTGCATTATTGAATTTGCAAGTTTTGCGGAGATGAGAGCCACCACAAGACTGACAAGAGCGGCTCAAAGAATTAGAGCGATCAGACTGAAAACATTTAGAGTGATTGGAGGACTTATCTTGAGAAGAATAAAATAAATTTTTACCTCTTGAGTTCCTTAATTTGGAGTTACCGTTGGTTGAACGACGTTGAGAGTTGTTATTGGTTGATCGGCATTCAGATCGATGGCGTTTTTCTTTCGGTCTGCTTTCATGGGCAAATTTGTTGACAGAATTTGGTACCTTGGATCAGTGTTTTAGAATGGAGGAGGCTTCTACGGAAGATTCAATGTTGAGAGCAATTAAGACGGCTTTTTCGAACGAATCGGGTTTCTGACTGACAATATCTTCACGGCTGTCATCATTCTTCAGGCCATGAACAAAGTAAATCGTGAGGGAGTAACTGAGGAATTCTCCGAATTCACAATACCTGGCGGCTTGCTTGAGACGAGTGACATAACTTGAGATGGCTTCATTAGACTTCTGAATGATTTTCCGAAACGAGATAGCTTCGCTGAACTTGTTCCTAGGTTTGTGTAGTGCGCAACTAACTTTTCCTTTATATCCTTAAACGAAAGAGAACTGATTTCGGCAGGAAAGCAGAGAGTGCGAAGAGTGGAGAGAAGTTCCGAGCCAAGATGAACACGAGCAATGAGGGCCTGTTTCCGCAAAATGAGGGCGGACGATTTGAAAGGGTAAGACATCAATACGACGATACAGGGTGATAAATATATATTAATTTAGATTATAAAGGGGTGATTACAATGACACAAGTTCACTAAAGCTTGTTATTAAAACGACGTAAAATAGGGTACTCGTGCTAGCGAGGCAGGTAGGGAAGACGACTGGAGACTTTGAGAGCGTAGTTCCACGGAGAATCGCCGAAAGCATAGACCATTGAAAATAGAAGAGGAGCTTCTCATGTGATTATCGGTTCTACATGTGGGCCTTCCCTTATTCCTGAACATACCGGCCTTCTTGAAATCAGGTGGATTTCAATCAAATGAGATGGGTTGCTGGCAAGGTTAGTAACAGGTCTATCTTCGCTTTAAATGATGGCGCCGTGTAAATTGTGGAGTAAATCAACGGGGCGCACTGACGAGTTCTCCGGAAAAGGATCATCAACCTCTTCATACATGAGCCAAATCGGTCATTTGACTCATAACAAAAGGAAACAAAGGGGGGTGAGCAAAATATTTAACATATTTGCATTAAAGTTCTGATCAAGTCTCACGTAGGTATACTTGCATTTTTACAAGTTATAAGTGAGAAATGCCTGCGTGTCTGAATTAATCAGGTGAGGCGGTGGTTGTATTCGAAGGAGGCTGTACTTGACAAAAGACCTTCGAATCATCAATATAAAATATATAAGTGCCGATAAGGTCCGAACTAATTCACTTCAAAATAAGCGAAACTTTTAAGATGAAATTAGTGAATTAATGTGACGTTAATTTTGCAGGAGAGCAACAAATAACTTTCAGACTGATTCTTGAAATATTGAAAATCAGATCAATCGCTTAAGAAATCTAAGGGTTACCACTAATTTGTTTATAAATCACCAAACTTCAGTCATTCACTTGAGTCATAGAAAGATTGGATCGAAAGGTTCGGTAAATCAATGGACAAAATAACGAGTGAAACATGTAGTTTCACAATAGGCTGTAATCTGGCAAGTCTGACTAAACTCGATTAATTTTCCAAATAATAATCAAACAATCATTCAGAAAGGTGAGCTCAGACATGACAGAAGTACGTCTGGTCAAATCCGACAATAAATGATTTCCAATTTACTAAGAAATCAGGTTTTCTAGCAATGACACGATGTCAGTGTGTACTAGCCACCAAGCTATCATTCGTGTTTTTAGAAAGATGCTGTCGTTATTACGGCAATGATAAGTTAGATAGTAATCGGAACTGTTAACGTACTGAGTTCCAAATTAACATGGTGAGTAAATTCAGGCTGATCAACAAAGAGCCGGTTCTACTTTTTTTTTACTGATGACTGAAGGAAATCGACTAAGCCTCGATTAATATTATAAACTCAACAAGTGACTCAATCTACGGACTTTTGTATTTTCAACAAATGGAGGTCGATCAATTAAGAAATCGGCTTTAACATTGTTAAAATTTTGTTCCGTTCGTTTCGAACGTTGTGGAAATGAGCAACGTTATACACTGTTACCAACTTATGGAACAATTTCCATGCACTACAACGACTAGAAAGTTTGCTGGTGTGTGCAGCACAAATGATATAATATGATTTGTCAGTGTACGGCTGTTTACATTAAATGTTAAGATCTCCCAAGTAAGAGAATTATTGCCACTTCATAAATTACTTCGACTTCTTATAATTTCACAATAAAATGCAGCACTGATTTCGTTAGTAAATTTCGATTGGCATGTCAAGTGTAAGGGGTGTGGTCCACAACCAACACACTATGATCGTTACATTTTTACGTAATGAATAAACTATAGAGGACTTCTAGACAGAGGTATCGCACTGTTCTTGAATCTCTGATCTTCAGTCTAACGCTCTCCCAACTGAGCTATTTCGGCTGAGTAAAATCGATTAATTGAAGTCGGAAATTGTGACGGTGGAACCTGGAAATGAATTAGCATCTAGTTGATCAAAACTGTTGACCAGCGATTCAATCGAGAATTTACTTAATCTCGCAAGCAACTGATTACATAGTTCTGAAATGATCATTTCCAGAGAGCATTACTTTTACTCACGCAATCAGTGATTTTTGAACCATTGATGAACTAATTTTCGTGCTGATTGTCAATTTCTTTACTCTTGTATTTCATTCTGGTTTTTTGGAGTAGTGGGATTCTGATCGCATGAAATATATTCCGGGACTTAGCAAGAAATCGAAAATTCACTTGAGCTAAAACACGGTACATTAATGCACCAATCTGAATGGAGCAATGGGTCTGTTGCAAGCTTTTGCTACAACGATAAAGAGTGTTTCATCGTATGTAAAATCGCCCGAAAAGTCCATTGGTGGCATCAGAAAGTCATGAAATGCGATAATAAACTCACAAGAGACGTTTAATGAAATCCAAGATGGCGGTAAAATATCGAGCAATCTGTATGCATGCACCTTTAACATACAAGGATTGCCAACGTTGACAACCTCACAGCTTCAGAGGTTATGTGTTTATTTACGTTGTGATTGGGTGTGATCGATATTGTGAGGTTGGCTATCCTTGGATGTTCGTGGTGCAAGCATACAGGTTGCTCAATATTTTACCGCCATTTTGGATTTCATTAAACGTCTCTCGTGAGTTAGACACTGCATATTATGACTTTCTGATGCCACCAATGGACTTTTCACGCAATTTTACACATGATAGAACACTCTATAGCGCTGTAGCAAAAGTTTACAACAGCCCCATTGCATATTGAAGCATAATTCACCAAAACCGATTCGAGAGTTTAAGAATAATTTGTGAGGTCGAAAATGGTCATGTATTGTCAAATTATGCATTAAAAGTATTGATGTGTCGATGATAATCCTGACAAACAGTAAGGGATCAACATAACCAACAAGGCATGAAAAACACGTCCGCCATTTTGAAAAGATTTTACAGACAAGAAACAACGTTGCCAGTTTGTGCTGATACGACCAAATCTTGCTTCCATTGACTCTCATGGGAGTTTCCATCCTGATTGTAGTATTCTGCGCTGAGAACACTGCTAAATTCAGAGTCAGGTAACACCTCTCTCTCAGGCTTTAATGGGGTTTTGGGGACTTTTGAGCGCTTTGCGTCGCTTATTTGGACTCAGATAAAGCCAAAGCTCCTCAGCCTAAATTTGTGATTCGGACCGTTGTACAGGAATATCGCTGATTCAAAATTTTCGAAAAGGACATCGCACGTTTCTTATGGCGCGTGGACCCCACTCAAGGTGTACTTTTTTTTGCAAAAATCGAGTTTGGAGTCCATTCTGAGCAAAAATTCTCAAGGGCCCAAAAATTTCCATGTTAAGTTTAGCCGCTATTAAAGTTTGAAAGTTGGATCAGCACAGTTTGAGCATTCGTTTTGGGGCACACTGTAGGGAGTGAGCGAGCTCACCGAACGGTCGGCTGGCCCCGTCCCTACCTGCCACTAGACCGACTCCGACGCACATGAGCCAACCTCGGATTTCAAGCCTTTTCTCCCCTCTCTACCTCTCATCGTGCGTTTTTCTCTGCGTGTGCGTTAGGGGGGGGGGGGGTTGCAATTGCAGCTCTGGAAGATGGATTGTTGATTTGATTGTAAGTTGCACTCGAATTGCTCAGTGATACTGCTGAAGTATTTGGGTCGTGAAAACAATATTATTTTACCAAAAGGGGGGGGGGGAATAAAGATCTCTGGGAAATCCGATAAATAATCGATCATTATTCCATCGAAAATCTAAATCATAACTTAGTAAACCTAAGTCTTCAGTATTCAGTTATTAAAAAACCCAAACGAGAATTTGACGGGAGAGGAAGTAGAAGCCGGAAAGCTAGAATATTTAATTGATAATCACGAAAGTATTTACGACCAGTTGAGGCTGGCATAACAAAAATAAAATCGGGTCAAATAGGAGTAAGAGAGTGCAGAAAAAGACAAGGGAAATGACAACAAAAGAAGGAATGAATCGGTCGCTCGTAGTGACAGGAGGAGAGGGTGAGGAGGCGGTGAGACCTGAGGTTGAGTCGCCGCCGTCGGTCAAATGGCAGGTAGGGACGGGGCCGGGCGATCGTTCAGAGAGTTCTCTCACTCCGCTACAGTGTGCCCAAAAACGAATGCACTAACTGGGCTGATCCAAATTTTAAACTTTAATAGCGGCTAAACTTAACATGGGAATTTTTTGGGCCTGTGAGAGCTTTTGCTCAGAATGGTCTCTAGAATCGATTTCTGCAAAAAAAAGGACACCTCGAGTGGGGTCCACGCGCCATAAGAAATGTGCGATGTCCTTTGGAATTTTTTTTTGAAGCCCAAAAATTGAGTTTTCTTGGACAATTGTATTTTTTTCATAAAAGTACTTGTTTGTAGAGTTTTTTGAGCCAATATTTTATTAAATTCCGACTTTTTAGTGGGTGTTAGGAATTTTTGAAAATGGGTCAAAATCGATCTTTGACTTCCGATATTTCAAACACGAAAAACGATACTGACCTGCGGTTTGCACAAACATGCTTAGAATTTGATGTTCTTTAAAGCTATGTAATAAAAATTAGGGGTCGCCATTTAAGAAATGAGATTTAGGGGCCAGTGACCCCCGATTCCACCCCCTCTGAGGGGACCCGGAATTTGGCAACCCCCCTAAATAATGTCTCGGTCTAAATAATGGAACCTGTGTTTCAACGATTTTCGAAATTCGAACCCAAATTCGAGTTACTCGGAGCTGTTCCTTTTTTTTACCCCCTGTATGAAAGAAACAGTGATAGGTATCGATTTCTGTATCCAGAGCCAGACAGCCACCACTCTTAAGCACTTGCACTTTCCCCGGGCTGCCACCCCGTCCTCCAAGGATTGAAAATTGCAAAAGTCTGCAGGAAGAGGTCAATCCGATAAATAAAATCGGAGACTGGGAGAAGCTCAGATCAGGCTGCACGTTCGACTCATCCAATCCCCCTGCATTATTTATAAGACGAACAGTAGGCGGTTTCGTTCATTTTGTTACTGTGTATTTTGACCAAAATTTCATTCCGAAAAATCAAGAGTGTAATAGGGGGTATCCATAGGTCTCTAAATAGTCTGAATGTAACGTGATTGATCTTCAATCACCGATAAGAAAGCTTTCAAAGTAAATATAAAAGTATTAGCCTCGAATTTGATTTTTTGCGATTTTGTATCATATTTTGCATAATTTATTTGTCGGTGTGCATAATTTGAGGAAATTGGCATAATTTTCCCTTTACGAGTGCATGATTTTTTTCCAATCTAAGAACACTGCTAGACTGATAGGGGTCCTCAGCTGAGCGAACCGATCTGAGTGAACCCGAGCTGCCTGCTACTAGTTTTGAAATAAAATCCGTTGCGTTGCATGCACTCTATCAATGCTGCATTTGGTCCAATTATCCCCCAAATAAATTCGCGCACCCAGTTCCTGACTCTACTGGGGGTGGTTAAACTGATGAACGCGATAGGGAAAGCTGCGCTGAGCGCATGGAAAACCTCACAATCATATTCAATCACCTACGGGCGGACTTTTTGTCACTGAAATTTATAAACATAAATGTAATATATGATTCAGAATCTTTTCTTATTCTTCAAATTAATTGAATTTATGAGAGTTATGTATTTGTTGAAATCCGTTTGCGATTATTTCCCCTCTTGATTGCGAGCATATAGACGTACAAATGACGATAAAGAGCCATCAACTATTATTACGTAAAACTCCAACAAATCAAGCCATTTCTCAACGAATGTAGCTCGCGATTAAGCAGTTAAAAAATAATCATTTAACGTTGAAAATAACGTAGAACAACAGCGCGTTTGTTTACTCCTTCGATGTTCTTTCCGCGTATCAGTGCGATTTCCTTTTTTGGCTGGGTGACTTCGCTAAATTTATGCATTGTATTACAATGTTGGCGGACCGCAGAGGCATGGACACCCAAAGACATCAAAGCTGAGATAGAAAAAGTAAACATAGTTCCTGACGTCTTAGACTCGGCTCCTAAGAGGGATATAGAGGTATAAAAAGATCATCTACCCGTAGGTGATTGGCTGTCAGTTTTCAAAAATAACTACCACCAAACCAGAACAATCAGAATTAAAAATGTTGGTCTTCAAATATTAAGTCGTCTAGCCGGGCAAACTATCCTCATTTCAAACCTGCATCACAATTTCTTCTCACGATGTCTGTCGGTGAAGATCAAATTATAAGAACTTTTTGAGGTTTTTTAAGTGTTTCGTTTCATTAATCAGAGTTTTCAAAATTATTTGAGTGATTGAACGGCATTTCGCAAATAATTATAATTTTTTGCATTTTGGCGAACTGAAAAACGCTGGAAAAAATCTGAGGGTACAGTACAGATTCATCCCCTCAGTTATTGACAGGTGTCACCACGGGCCCTTATCTTTTGTGTCCCATGATGACAAATGAAAAGCAAAGGCTGAGCCTTTCAGTACCTTCAAGATAAAAAAGCGTAAGGAAGCGATTTTTAAGTGATCACTCATACAACAGCTTTTTTGGCCCAGTCACAGCAACCTAAAATTCGATTTTGACACCCGTCGAAACGCGGTATTTCGTGTAATCAGATTCTGGAGAGTGATTCGTTACACGCTGACGTCGCATTTACAAAGAGGTGTAATAGATCTTACTTTCTTAATTATGCGGTGTGACCAGCGCCAGATTTAGGCATGGGCCACGTGGGCTGCGGCATGCCCGGATTTAGGCATGGGCAACGTGGGCAGCTGCAGCTGCCCATGGCGGCAAATTTTTGGGTGTTTTAATAGTCAATTTTGGTGTAAAATGGCCACTTTCGGTCCTCGCGGGACCGAAATTTTCATTATTTTTGGCTTATCTGCAGTCCTAATGCCACAAAAGTCCATTTTAAGATATGCGTAAAATGCTCTCGCCGCGCTTTAGTCCAGGCAATGGGTGATTATTGGAAGAACAAATTCTTATCAAAGCTTTTTGGGCTCAATCGCTTCGTCTTGGTATCAGTAATGACCACCTAAAAGTCCCCATGCCTAGGTGCTGTGCTAAATTCAGGGGAGGGGAGGGGGGGAAGGGCCACAAAATCGATTATTTCGATATATATCGAAAACGATGCAAGGTATCGAAAAAATCCATACATGATTTTGTTTCTGAGGTAATTCCCAACAAGAAAGGTCGTCTGTGTTTTACGCTCTGATGACGTCTAAGCTCTCAAAAACACAATGTAAGTTTTCGGCAATTTTCAGGAAAATTGACACCCCGTGGCAACGCTCATTTAACACAATGTTATTATTTTTAATGATTTCGATCGCCTTACCGTAGCATTTAGAGTGCTCCGATTTTTATAAAATTAGATACCCGGGGGTTTTATAGGTCGCTGATTTTATTTTTGGAGTCCAAATTACCTTAAAACGTGATTCAGACAAGCTTTTTGAGCTTTTATCTGAAAAGCTGTATTTTGTGATAAAAGCTCAAAAAGCTTGTCTGAATCACGTTTTAAGGTAATTTGGACTCCAAAAATAAAATCAGCGACCTATAAAACCCCCGGGTACCTAATTTTATAAAAATCGGAGCACTCTAAATGCTACGGTAAGGCGATCGAAATCATTAAAAATAATAACATTGTGTTAAATGAGCGTTGCCACGGGGTGTCAATTTTCCTGAAAATTGCCGAAAACTTACATTGTGTTTTTGAGAGCTTAGACGTCATCAGAGCGTAAAACACAGCCGACCTTTCTTGTTGGAAATTACCTCAGAAACAAAATCATGTATGGATTTTTTCGATACCTTACATCGTTTTCGATATACAGGGTGTTTCAGACCACCTGGCCAGCTTTTATTGTGGCGAAACTAAGGCAAATATGAAAAATCGGTAAAACACGTGTAACGTATATCGACCCCCAAAGGATTCGGGGAAAATATTTTCAGCCCCCCAAAACCATCCCTTGGGGGTTATTTGGGGGGTGGGTACCCGTATCTCGAAAAAATCAAATGGAAAGGGTATGTTTTGACATTGGAATCTAATACGGGATAAAAAAATAAAACTTTTTTATCCGTAAGTTTTTTTTCTAAAAACCACCCTTTTTTGAGTTAGGGGTGGTTTTCCAAAAAATTTAGGGGTAATCTTTGATTGACCGCTGTGACCCTCCAAATCATTGGATTTCAAAAAACTAAGAAGTTTCTGAAAGGGCAGACCAAGGACTTTCTTTTGATGTATCTCATGCCTTTTTTTTTTTAAAAAGGGTACAAGGCCCCCTCACCCCAAAATTTTGGGGCTTCGGGGGGCCCTACAGAAAAATTGTCAAATGTAAAGGTATGGCTTGTGATACATTATTTGAAAGGTCTTTCAGAGACGAAAAAATTGATACCCCCCAAAAGTCGTAAAAACAAGCCTCTTCCAAAATGGCGGCCGTTTTAAGGTTAGGGGGCTCAAGGGGGGACCTTCAGAAAAATGATCCAAAATTGAACGATACATGGCTAAAAGAGTCTTAAAAAGAGAAAAATAATGGTTCAAACCGCGAGTCAAACCGACTTTTCAATCCAAAGTTACGGCCGATTGAAATTTAGGGGTAGTTGGGTTTCCCAAAAAGGCACCACTAAATTTCAATCGGCCATAACTTTGGATTGAAAAGTCGGTTTGACTCGCGGTTTGAACCATTATTTTTCTCTTTTTAAGACCCTTTTAGCCATGTATCGTTCAATTTTGGATCATTTTTCTGAAGGTCCCCCCTTGAGCCCCCTAACCTTAAAACGGCCGCCATTTTGGAAGAGGCTTGTTTTTACGACTTTTGGGGGGTATCAATTTTTTCGTCTCTGAAAGACCTTTCAAATAATGTATCACAAGCCATACCTTTACATTTGACAATTTTTCTGTAGGGCCCCCCGAAGCCCCAAAATTTTGGGGTGAGGGGGCCTTGTACCCTTTTTTTAAAAAAAATAGGCATGTGATACATCAAAAGAAAGCCCTTGGTCTGCCCTTTCAGAAACTTCTTAGTTTTTTGAAATCCAATGATTTGGAGGGTCACAGCGGTCAATCAAAGATTACCCCTAAATTTTTTGGAACACCACCCCTAACTCAAAAAAGGGTGGTTTTTAGAAAAAAAACTTACGGATAAAAAAGTTTTATTTTTTTATCCCGTATTAGATTCCAATGTCAAAACATACCCTTTCCATTTGATTTTTTCGAGATACGGGTACCCACCCCCCCAAATAACCCCCAAGGGATGGTTTTGGGGGGCTGAAAATATTTTCCCCGAATCCTTTGGGGGTCGATATACGTTACACGTGTTTTACCGATTTTTCATATTTGCCTTAGTTTCGCCACAATAAAAGCTGGCCAGGTGGTCTGAAACACCCTGTATATCGAAATAATCGATTTTGGGGCCCTTTCCCCCCCTCCCCTCCCCTGAATTTAGCACAGCACCTAGGCATGGGGACTTTTAGGTGGTCATTACTGATACCAAGACGAAGCGCTTGGGCCCAAAAAACCTTTGATAAGAATTTGTTATTCCAATAATCACCCATTACCTGTACTAAAGCGCGGCGAGAGCATTTTACGCATATCTTAAAATGGACTTTTGTGGCATTAGGACTGCAGATAAGCCAATAATAATGAAAATTTCGGTCCCGCGAGAACCAAAAGAGGCCATTTTACACCATAATTGACTATTGAAACACCCAAAAATTCATATTTTGTACTTACGCCCTTTTTGCCAATGAGGGGCCACTTAGAGTCAATTTTATTCAAAATGCTTGTTATGGGTCAATTTTTTTGACCACAAATAACAAAAAATCGACCGTTCGTACAAAAAATACACATTTTTGAAAAAAAAAGAATCACCCTAACCCGCGTGCTTTGGCGTTTTCTATTATTAATTTTTATTATTGGGTAGTCTTTCCTCTTCTTTCAGCCTCTAAAAATTTTAAAATTTCAAAGAAAAATTAGGGGCTCAAAAGAACCCTTTCAAGTGAGCTTCTTGGAGATTACATATTTTTTTCGAAAGGTGCTTGCTTTTTAAAGCATCCTAGACTCACGTTTTATTAAATTTGGACCATTCAAAGGGGAGTTGCAAATTTTTAAAAGTGGGTCCGCGTCGAACTTTTACTTTTGATATCGAAAAAAGACATCAACTTCCGGTTTGTGTCAAAAGTCTTGAAATTTTATTATATTTCCAATCATCTTGTTGTGCTAGAGCGGAGAGTATATATCTTGATAAATGAAGACTCGAAAACTGAACGAGGAATAATATTAAACTTTTATTAAAACTATAAGTGGCTAATCAATCCGACACCGGGTCGCGAGTCCGGTTCGAGTCTTTACAGATATGCGGTACACACCTTTGTGCCGCTGGAGTGCGCCACACAATACGCCTCCATGAATTTTGCTTGCGTTATAATAATGAAAGTGAAATTCACTCAATAATAAAAAATATCACAAATCTTAGACTAACATCATAAGTTTCAACTATTCAATATCTTACACATCTAAACAAAAAATAAAAGGTTGAAATTTTGAGTACAAGAATGATTTATCTTTGGTAGAATTTGAAGACTTTAGGAACAATGAAATTTGAACATACCTACTTATACGATTGACTTACAATTGAGCTTTCGATGTTTAAAATTTTAAAAGAAAGAAAAATTAACTATTAATCAATTTTATGACAGATACGTCTACCATGCCTATGAAAAGATTAAGTTCTGCGACCATGCTAACTAACTCAAAAAGACGCGGTTCATGACTCCGGTATAGGTGAGGCTGTTATCATGCGCAATATTTAAACAATTTTGCAAGTAAAGATTTTAAAGTCGATATTAATTCTTATGTAGGTTTGTTCACCTCCTTAAATTTTTATGGTCTTTGCATTAAAAAAAATGCCTCCCGGCAGGCCGGTAAGACGAAGTAGATTCCATGCTTGGTTACATCATTTTTTCAAAAATTTAAATATAGGTTATAATTTTCGTTAAATTTTTTTTTTTTATTTCATCAGCTGCTCAAAATCCAAATATTATTGTAAAAAAGATTATATTACCAATAGAGAAATGTGTAATCTTTACAATGCAAGTGAGAAATAAAAGCTAGGTTATAAAAGTTTTTCACAAATTTCAATAAATAGGTTATGTTATGATTTTCTTTGAATTATTCATTTTTTTTTTATCAGCTGTTCAAAATTTAAATAAAAATACCCATGAGAAAAAGATTATAGTACCAAGATAGAAAAATGTATAATCTTTGTAACGCTAATGAGGAATAAATCTGAATAAGAGCAGCTGATCAAACAAGAAAATAAATAAATAACGTACCTAAGCAACAGTGCACGTGTAAAACAAAGAACGAGCAATTATAACAATACACTATCCTTGTCTTTCACATGTAAAATCCCATAAGAAACTAAATAGCTCGTAAAACACGTAAAACACAAGGAAAATTTAAGAAATGGAGCATATGAACTAAAAACATCCTCCACGATAAATACTAAAATTTTTGAACCAAAAAAACAATTTCTTCATATAAAAACACTGCCAAAAAACCCGAAAAACACATCACTATAACTCGCTTACAACGCAAAACACGAAAAAATGACTCGAGTAAAAAAGTTGCGTAACAAAACGGCAAACATAAATTTCCCCCCAAAAAATACTCAAAACAAACACTCGCAAAAATAAACCTCAAAAACACATTTTACGACCCAAACACGGCCCATAACGCGAAAACTAACAGTCGGATTTACACCATCTTCGAACTCATCCAAGAATTAAACCCAACGAATAGTTGAGACAAATTTCAAAAATAAAAACCAAAAATTACGAACAGGATCGTGGGACATAAAAACGGTAAAACACACACACACACACACACACACACACACACACACACACACACACACACACGCACACACACACACACACACACACACACACA
This sequence comes from Trialeurodes vaporariorum, assembly GCA_011764245.1. Classification (NCBI taxonomy): domain Eukaryota; kingdom Metazoa; phylum Arthropoda; class Insecta; order Hemiptera; family Aleyrodidae; genus Trialeurodes; species Trialeurodes vaporariorum. The sequence continues at coordinate 49,363,056 of VMOF01000111.1, forward strand.
TATATATATATATATATATATATATATATATATATATATATATATATATATATATATATATATATATATATATATATATATATATAATATATATATATATATATATATATATATATATATATATATATATATATATATATATATATATATATATATATATATATATATATATATATATATATATATATACAATTTTCAACGAGTGGTATTTTCTCACTCAGGGGACCATGAAACGTGCTCATTTGATAAAATTTCCCGAAAAATCCAACATCGCACCCTCTGCAATAAGTAGATTCCTGGAATCTACTTAAAAGAGAGAATGAGAAATTTAGTTAGACCAGAGAAATTTACAAACTAGAAAAACAACAATAATTTTTCTTAAAAAAACTACAACATTTAAAAAGATTAAAAACAGGTGTACAACATGTGGTAAGAAACAAATAATTAATACACATTTAGGCAAGAACGGAATTTTTCAAATAAAGCACGCCCTAGAGGCTTTGGGAAGATATCGGAAACATTTTCGTTTGAGGGAACTTTAAGGACTTCAAAATTTTCTGAGGCAACATTGTTGTGAACGAAGTGAAATTGTACCTCTATGTGCTTGGATCTTTTTGTGAGGTTTCCATGCTCAGCAATTACGATCGCACCACTATTATCTTCATAAATTTTGATAGGAAAGTTTACTGAGAGTTTAATATCCTTTGAAACATTGATGATATATTGTAATTCTGTAATAAGTTCAGACAATGCAACATATTCCGCCTTTGTAGAACTTTTAGCTACAATGGTTTGCTTTTTAGATTTCCAAAAGATAGGGTTTCCATAAAGAGATACAAAATAGCCAGTATTGGATTTTCCATCTAATGGATCCGTTGCCCAACTTGCATCGGCAAAACAAGAAAAAAGTTGATTAGAAAAATTTCGTGAGTAATTTAATGTGAGATCCTTTGTTTTGTACAGGTATTTGAATATACGAAGCGCAAAGTTAAAAATGGTTTTGTCTCAGTAATTTTGGAAGCGACTTAAATAATTGACACTGAAAGAAATGTCAGGACGGGAATTCATAGAGATATAGAGTAGACCACCAATTAAACTGCGGTAAGTTGAAACATCAAACGTTGGTGTTGAGGGAGGTGTAATTTTTAACGACGTTTTCATAGGAGTTAAAAATAAATTAGAGTTGACGACATTAAACCTGTTAGCAAGAGTTACTATGTAGTCTTTTTGACTTAATTTAAATTTTTGATTATCGTAATCGGTGATGACTGAGATGCCTAGATATTTCTTTAAAAATCCTAAGACAGTCATTTTTAAAACGTGACATGAGTTGCTTTTTAATTGCTTCAATTTAATATGGATCATGACATAAGAGTAAGAGATCATCGACATATAATAAAAGTAAAATAATTTGGATACCAACAATTTTGAAATAAAAGCAATAGTCTGACTTACACCGTATGAATTTTAATTCTAAAATAAAATCATTAAAAGTATCATACCAGTCTTTTGGACTTTCTTTCAGACCGTATAATGCTTTGTTAAGTTTTAAAACACAGTTATCTCCAAGTGGAAAACTTTCTGGAGGATAAACATAAATAGTCTTCTTAATATCTCCTTGTAAAAAGGCTGTTTCAACATCTAGATGAACAATTTTAGGCGCACAAATCGCCCTGATACTCAATAGAGTATACTACGCCCCCTTGTGATCAAATGGCGAAATGAGCTTTTTTGATGTCGTGAAATTTAGGTTGTGTCCTGTGTTTTTTTTATGCTAATTTCATTTGAAAAGTTAATGTTCTCCCAGCCACGACTGAATTCTGAGTTGGTTGGGAGTAATTTCATGTTCATTGATTGACGTTTTTTTAAAGTTATTCTATGTCAAAAATTTCCAACCTCACTTTTTGATTATTTCAAATTGTCCCGGTATATATTCTAGGTGATCAAGAGAACCAATCATTTGCCGTTCTGAATGTTTGTTTTTTTGCATGTAAATGCAATTATTATCATTAATTATACCGTGTGGTCAAACGCACAACGGAAAGTCCCTACAGCAAGAACTCTGAACATTCCTTATCTCAATACTCAGAATTCTCATTTAATTACCAAAAATTACTGCGCATCGAAGAGGATCTCTTATTATTTAGCCCTGATGTCGTTGTTTCCATAGTGGTCCCTGCCCTAACCTCCTCCATATTTCCTATCAACTTTCAGCTATTTGTTTACGCTCAACGTAATAAAATTACTCTGCTTGCGTTTATAGTAGCTATGACTCGTGAATTGGTAAGAGTTCAAAGGTTCAACAATGGGACCTCTGAAGAGTGTGATGTGCTGACTTGCTTTATACTTCCATCATGTTGTTATTGTATGTGAAATTTCTTAGTTCTATTCAGAACGAAACAAGAAAATGCGTCTTATTTCTCTACCTCTACATTTTTGGTTTTGAAGGTCCTAAAGGAAGTCAGCCCTCTTTCAATTTTAAAGGAATGTGCTTTGCGGTCAAATTTCCTGTCATTTTATTTAGTCTGGCAACTCCCGTCAAATGACTTGGCGCTTCAAGGCATCATTTATTCAATGCAGTTATTTCGCTCTTACTCTATTTACAAGTAAATTTCTAGTACTCCAGGAACTTTCTGATTTCTTGTGCTACCTTATGCTACATCTGTTGTACTACCTATGTTTATTTAAGCTGTCACTCTCCTGATATGTCTCAAAGTATCTTGAGACACTCAAACTGGTTCCTTAATCATATAGTTTGGTAGTCCGCTAACCTTTGACAGTCACCTATTTTGTCAGAGATCATCATCAGTCATGCCTAAAAGTTGAGCGCTTAGACTTTTGTACAAAATTGAGATTGCGCCTTACAATTTGGTGACAGTTAAGTGAGCGTCATATGATGAAATATGAATCAGCGCTCCATTTCTTTCTGAAATTTGTGCTACCGAGTCAATTTCTTCTGAAAATTATGTCAGCATACGTGCTGTTTTTTACTGAAACTTGAGTGAGCGCACAGTTTTGAGCAAAACATCTTCAAACGCTATAAGAAAAAAAGAAAAGAATACGGCATTGGAGAAAATGGGGAAATTGAGTTATCGCTTCTACTTTTGCTGAAAATTAAAGTCGTGCACCACAATTTGGTGAAAATTAAGTTATCGCGCTTTTTTTTGCAGCAAAATGACTCAACGCGCCATGTCTTTCTGAAAATTGTGTGATCTCATCAAATTCTTCTAAAAATTATGTCAGCGCATCGGTTTTTACTGATTCTGAGGTGAGAGCGCTAATTAGAGCCAAAAATATTTTTAACGCTAATAATCAGAATTAGAGACTGATTAGGTGTGTTGAGGTTGGATCAGTCATGCCTAAAAGTCTAACGCTTAGACTTTTGCACAAAATTGAGTTTGCGCCTCACAATTTGGTTACAATTAATTTAGCGTCATATGATGAAATATGAATCAGCGCTCCATTTCTTTTTGAAATTTGTGCTACCGAGTCAATTTCTTCTGAAAATTATGTCAGCGTATGTGCTGTTTTTTACTGAAACTTGAGTGAGCGCACAGTTTTGAGCAGAAACATCTTCAAACGCTATAAGAAAAAAAGAAAACAATACGGCATTGGAGAAAATGGGGAAATTGAATTATCGCTTATACTTTTGCTGAAAATTAAAGTCGTGCACCACAATTTGGTGAAAATTAAGCTATCGCGCTTTTTTTATGCTGCAAAATGACTCAACGCGCCCTGTCTTTCTGAAAATTGTAAGATCTCATCAAATTCTTCTAAAAATTATGTCAGCGCATCGGTTTTTACTGATATTGAGGTGAGAGCGCTAATTTGAGCCAAAAATATTTTTAACGCTAATAATCAGAATTAGAGACTGATTAGGTGTGTTGAGGTTAGATCAGTCATGCCTAAAAGTCTAACGCTTAGACTTTTGCACAAAATTGAGTTTGCGCCTCACAATTTGGTTAAAATTAATTTAGCGTCATATGCTGAAACATGAGTGAGCGCTCCATTTCTTTCTGTAAATTGTGTTAGCGAGTCAATGTCTTCTTAAAATGGGGTGGAATTATGCAATACATTTATTAAAATTGTTTTGTGAGTATTTGATTGTTCATTACGTACGTTTAGTGATGTGCAGTAGGAAATTCGAAGGGTTTGTTCAATGACTGTCCGTAGTGGTCCTACCCCCCCCCCCCCAAATCGCCGCACACAGGTTCGGACCCTAACTTTTGCTGGACAGCTTTTTTTGAGATGTTGGAAAATTCAAAGGAATTGTTCTAAGATTGTCCGGAGTGGTTCTACACCCCCCCGACACTCGCCGCACACTGGTTTGGACCCTAACTTTTGCTGGACAATTTTTTTTGAGTAGTTGGAAAATTCAAAGATTTGTTCTAAGATTGTCCGTAGTGGCTCTACATCCCCTCCCTCCTCCACTCGCCGCACACAGGTTCGAACCCAAACTTTTGCTGGACAATTTTTTTTGAGTTGTTGGAAAATTCAAAGATTTGTTCTAAGATTGTCCATAGTGGCTCTACATCCCCCCCTCCTACACTCGCCGCACACAGGTTCGGACCCAAACTTTTGCTGGACAATTTTTTTTAGATGTTGGAAAATTCGAAGGGTTTGAGATTGTCCGTAGTGCCCCCCCCCCCCCCGCCGCATACAGGTTCGAACTTGAACTTTTGCTGTAAATTTTTTTTTGAGATGGTGGAAAATTCGAAGGGATTGTTCTAAGATTGTCTGTAGGGGTTCTACACCCCCCCCCCCACTCGCCACACACAGGTTCGGACCCTCACTTTTGCTGGACAATTTTTTCTGAGGTGGTGGAATATTCGAAGGGTTTGTCCCATTTAAGATCGTATGTAGTGGTCCTAACCCCTACCCACTCGCCGCATCCAGGTTTGGACCCGGTTTTTTGCTGGACACATTATTTTTGAGATGGTGGAAATGGAATTTGACTCATGAGGACCAAATTTGCTCAAGGTGCGCCTTCTCTGACACTGTAGTGTCAGAACTAGCTGCTTGTTTAAGTTGTGGGTGACTGCTAGAGAGAGCAAAAATTAAGTTCAAATAATGCTTTTTAAGTTAGACTCAAAACTGACTGGTCTCAAAACACTTATCATTTTTGTTGATAAATGATTTAACTATCTAGAAGAATTTTATTTTTATTTGTTAATTTATTTATTCATGTAAATAAAAAAATAAAAAAAAGTAAGCATGTTACATATCCTCATCCGACATCTAGCGGCACATACAGGGTGTTTCACATAACCTGCTCACTATGGTTTTCTTGAACGGGTGACGATAACAAAATCTGGAAAAATCGGTTTTGTAGTAACTCGGACCTAAAATTTCATTTAAAAATACTGCCACAACCCAAAATTTGGTTTTTGGGGGGTTTTCAGGGGGGGCACCCCCCTAATCTCGAGATTTTCAAATAACAACCCCTATCTTGTGATACCTCATTTGAAAGAGGGTAAAATTTTAAGCATTTTGGCTTAAACCGTAAGTCGATATCTTTTTTCGTTTTCAAGATATCGAAGGTCAAAGTTCGATAATGGACCAATTTTCGAAAATTCTTAACTCCTACAAAAATAGTCGTAAAATAAAAAACTGCACATGTAAAATTCTCTACTTGATGAGTACTTTCAAGACAAAAATGCGAATTTACAATCAAATAAACCGGAAGTCGACTTTTAGGCACCTTAACATTTTTGGCGGGAAAACCCCCATTTATCAAAATTTTCAAACGGCAACCCCTATCTTTTAATACCTCATTCCACAAGGCGTAAAAAGTAGTGCATTTTTGCGCAATTAAAAGTCCGATATCGTTTTTCTAATTCGATGTATCGAAAATCGAAGTCCGATTTAGACCATTTTTCGACCCTGTAAAAAACGGATCCTATCGTGTGATACATCATTCAACAGCACATAAAAAACCAAGAATTTTAGCGCAAACCGGAAGTCAATACCTTTTTTCGCGGTCGAGATATCGCAAGTCAAAATTTAAGGTAGGCCCTAACCAAAGACTAAATTTTGACTTGCGATATCTCGACCACGAAAAAAGGTATTGACTTCCGGTTTGCACTAAAATTCTTGGTTTTTGTGTGCTTTTGAATGATGTATCACACGATAGGATCCGTTTTTTACAGGGTCGAAAAATGGTCTAAATCGAACTTCGATTTTCGATATATCGAATTAGAAAAACGATATCGGACTTTAGAAATGCACTACTTTTTACGCCTTTTTGAATGAGGTATTAAAAGATAGGGGTTGCCATTTGAAAATTTTGAGAAATGGGGTTTTCCCGCCAAAAATGTTAAGGTGCCTAAAAGTCGACTTCCGATTTATTTGATTGTTAATTCGTATTTTGTTCTTGAAAGTACTCATCAAGTAGAGCATTTTACAGGTGCAGTTTTTTTTTACGACTATTTTAGTAGGAGTTAAGAATTTTCGAAAATTGGTCCAAACTTTGACCTTCAATATCTCGAAAACGAAAGAAGGTATCGACTTACGGTTTAAGCCAAAATGCTTAAAATTTTACCCTCTTTCAAATGAGGTATCTCAAGATAGGGGTTGCTATTTGAAAATCTCAAGATTAGGGGGGTGCCCCCCCTGAAAACCCCCAAAAAACCAAATTTAGGGTTTTGGCAGTATTTTTAAATGAAACTTTAGGTCCGAGTTACTATAAAACCGATTTTTTCAGATTTTTTCATCGTCACCCGTTCAAGAAAACCATAGTGAACAGGTTAGGTGAAACACCTTGTATATGTATGTATGTATCATTCCTGGCCTCTCTAGGCACTGTTATCTAACATGTGATATTCTGAATACACACGCAGTCATCTCGATCTCAACCACGTTTACTTTATTTCAATTTATCCTATAATTAAAACATGATAAATTATAACAGTACTTACACCCCCCCCCACTTTCACCGGAACAACTTTACCTAAAAACTCACCAAGTCGGATTTTCTTTTCAGGAGATCACGGTTAAAAAATTCCATGTTTGGTGGATCATAAAAAAAATCCGGCCCAAGGAAATCGACTGAATCTTGGTGTGACATGTGAATCGATTCGTAAAGGCGCGTCTCTGCCGATTTGTATGGGACTTAGCTAGAGATTAGTAAATTGACTTTTTTTCGATTCGGAAGGTCGCAGCGGTCACAAATTTCCTCTAAACTTTTCAAAAATTACCCATTGCTCATTAAGGGTTAGTTTTTAGAAAAAAAAGTTCCGCAAAAAGAAAATGTATATTATATTAGATTTAAAGATCAAAACACACCCCTTCCATTTTATTTTTTTGGGATACTGGAACACGCTCCCTTAAATAACCCCAAGGAATGGTTTTCAGGGGTTAACAATATTTTTCCGAAATTCATCGGGGTTAATATTCTGCACACGTGTTGCACCAAAATTTTGTATCTGAGATAAGCTTTAATGAAAGCATGCTAGGTGGTCTGAAACACCCCGGATATAGAGAATATAACATTTGGTCGATCAGTAGGCAACCTGTTTGGATACACTTGCTCCTGCAAACACTACGAGTAGCTGTGAGAAGTATAGGTTTAAGCTTAGAAATTGTTACATTCCAAACCTTTCTGATAAAGGTATAAATATGAATTGAACAATTAATTAATATCAAACTTTGATGTTTGAGGAAAATAAAAAAAAAAAATAATAACAAAATGTCTACAAAATTGTTTGACTGTAAATTTAAAGCACCCTACCCATCAATTATTGATTGAGGTCGTGCATCCTTTCTTAACACGCCCGCGTGTTTTGAAGGCTGCTTGTTTTGTTTTGTTTTTTTAAAGTAAAACCAACATGGAAGGAATTGTGATGCGACAAGCATGACAGACGTTTGGGAATCTTAGCTTTTTAACGCATAACTGCACTTAAATAAAAAGTGCAGAGCATGGTATCCGAAGGAGGAAGGAAAACAAATTGGGATAGATTCCCCGAAACTTCATACATCAAGTCAACTGAACCTGGCACAGAAATCAAAACAAGATAATACAAAAATTACATAATTCTGATGCTTCTATGCACAGGTTCGAATCAATGGCACAGGGGTCGATCTTGGAGACAGATTCAATTTGAATGATCTAATAAATCCTCCGGATGTGATAGAGTGGGAAACCCAAAGGCATGGGATGTACACTCTTATTCTTTCAGGTATGGTTTTTAAATATCTTTTGCTTGTCTGTTATAAAATTAAACGCCTCCTCACTACATTTTTGGGACTAACATATTTTTTTCTGAGACGAACTTGCTCTGTAGACCATTTTAGACCCAAAGTTTTGTAACTTTAGACCATCAAAGAGGATCAGTCACTTTTATGTACAGAGTGGGGCAAAAGTCCGAGTACGGCCGATTATTTTTTGAACGGCTTTAGCTAGAGAAACGAGCTTTGGGGTGTGTTTCTAGACCAAAAAAAACTATCTTTTGACGGGGTCAAAATTTTGGTGGCCCACCAGGGGGGGCTGTGGCCCCCCCAACTTTTTTTTTTCAAATGGCAACCCCCCCTTTGTGATACATCATTTGAAAGGGCATGAAATTCTAAGACTTTTGGCGCAAACTAGAGGTCGATATCGTTTATCGTTTTCGATATATCGAAGTTCAAAGTTCGATTTCGACCCATTTTCAAAAAATCAGAACTCCCATTTAAAAAGTCGGAATTGGAAAAACTAGGAGTCTAAAATACTCTAAAAAGTTTTTTTCAGAAAAAAAATACAGTTCTGCCATACATTTAGTCCAAATTTGGTTTTAGAGCCCCCCAACAGTGTTCTAAAAAATTGCCCCTTAGGGGGGCTATCTAAAAAATTCCGAGGCACGACCCCTATCTAGTGATACATCGCTCAAAAGGACACACTGAACTGAGCATTTTGGCGCAAACCACAGGTCGATATCGTTTTTAGGTTTCGATATATCGAAGTTGGACAACGGATGAAAATCCAACTTTGCCATTCGATAAATCGAAAGCTAAAAACGATATCGACCTGCGGTTTGCTCCAAAATGCTCAGTTCAGTGTGTCCTTTTGAGCGATGTATCACTCGATAGGGGTCGTGCCTCGGAATTTTTTAGATAGCCCCCTAAGGGGCAATTTTTTAGAACACTGTTGGGGGGCTCTAAAACCAAATTTGGACTAAATGTATGGCAGAACTGTATTTTTTTCTGAAAAGAACTTGCTTTTTAAAGTATTTTAGACTCCTAGTTTTTCCAATTCCGACTTTTTAAATGGGAGTTCTGATTTTTTGAAAATGGGTCGAAATCGAACTTTGAACTTCGATATATCGAAAACGATAAACGATATCGACCTCTAGTTTGCGCCAAAAGTCTTAGAATTTTATGCCCTTTCAAATGATGTATCACAAAGGGGGGGTTGCCATTTGAAAAAAAAAAGTTGGGTGGGCCACAGCCCCCCTCTGGTGGGCCACCAAAATTTTGACCCCGTCAAAAGATAGTTTTTTTTGGTCTAGAAATACACCCCAAAGCTCGTTTCTCTAGCTAAAGCCGTTCAAAAAATAATCGGCCGTACTCGGACTTTTGCCCCACCCTGTATATGAAAAAGAACGCAATACACAAGCTATTGTGTGTTATTTCACAGTTTGGAGGTAATTTTCCTAGACCGAGAAGGCGAGGGTGGGAAAGTGATATAGGAATGGTGAAATCTGCACCTCTCTAGCTCAGTTGAAAACAAAATGGAGGATTACAAAAACAACGTGTATAGTGAGTGTGGGAGCCTTAGATAAAGCTTTGTAATGCAATTGGGTTGGTGACGAATGGGTATGGTTTGGATTTACAGGTCCCGATGTACCTTCATGGGAAGAGCCATACGAACGCGAATATCACCATTGGATGGTCGTCAATATTCCTGGAAAGAACTGGACACAAGGCGAGACAATAGTATCCTATGTAGGAGCTCAATTTGCATGCAATCCAGGTACTGAACCAAAAATATAATGTAGACATCCGATGTATGTCTGGAACACCCCTAGCTCACATTTATTTCGAAATAATGAACACTGATAAGGGATTGGATCGCATTTAGTTTGGTTGAGTAATAGTCTAGTTGGATCTGCTCAGAAACATGCGTATGCCCAGGTTCAATGAAATAAGTGTGCAGGATAGCGCGAATTTCATACGTTTCAACTTTGGGAACATGTGTTACCTGTGAATAACTACAGTAGGTAAATTATGCAGGGTGTAACAGATGTATCCCCCCCTGTCTAACTTTTGAACCAGTTGAGATAAATTGTTTCGGTTTGGACCATTCTTCGTAATTTTAGTTGAACTTAATTTTTTTGGGGGTCAAAACCCCCTACCCCCCCTAGGGAGCCCCCCAGGGGGGCTATCTCACAAAATTCAAATGGCAACCCCTATCTTGTGATACATCGTTTGAAAGGGCGTAAAATTCTAAGACTTTTGGCGCAAAGCGAAGGTAGATATCGATTTTCGTTTTTGATACATCGAAAGTCAAAGTTCGACTTTGACCCATTTTCAAAAAATCAGACCTCCCATTTAAAAAGTCGGACTTTAAAAAACTAGGGGTCTACAATACTCTAAAAAATAAGTACTTTTCAGAAAAAATACGGTTCTGCCATAAATTTAGTCAAAATTTGATTTTAGAACCCCCCAACAGTTGTCAAAAAAATTGCCCATCAAGGGGTCTATCTCAGAAATTCCGAGGCACGACCCCTATCGAGTGATACATTACTCAAAAGAGCGCATTAAATTGAGCATTTTGGCGCAAACCGCAGGTCGATATCGTTTTTAGTTTTCGATACATCGAATGGCGAAGTTCAGTTTTCACCCATTGTAAAATTTCGATATATCGAAAACTAAAAACGATATCGACCTGCGGTTTGCGCCAAAATGCTCAGTGTAATGTACTCTTTTGAGTAATGTATCACTCGATAGGGGTCGTGCCTCGGAATTTCTGAGGTGGACCCCTTGAGGGGCAATTTTTTTGACAAAGGTTGGGGGGCTCTAAAATCAAATTATGACGGAATTTATGGCAAAACCGTATTTTTATCTGAAAAGTGCTTATTTTTTAGAGTATTTTAGACCCCTAGTTTTTTAAATTCCCACTTTTTAAATGGGAGTTCTGATTTTTTGAAAATGGGTCAAAGTCGAACTTTGACTGTCGATATATCAAAAACGAAAATCGATATCTACCTTCGCTTTGCGCCAAATCCTTAGAATTTTACGCCCTTTCAAACGATGTATCACAAGATAGGGGTTGCCATTTGAAATTTTTGAGATAGCCCCCCGGAAGGGCTCCCTACGGGGGGGGGGGGGGGGGGTTGACCCCCAAAAAAATTAAGTTCAACTAAAATTATGAAGAATGGTCCAAACCGCAACAATTTATCTCAACTCGTTCAAAAGTTAGACAGGGGGGGGGGGGTATACATCTGTTACACCCTATACGTATGACTCTTATTGAAGCAAAGCTACGCAAATGCTACGCTGTAGAATGAGATTTTGAATGTGGCCTGGAAACAGTCCAACTGTTGGAGTCAGACTTAATTAGTACCTACCTGGACTATTAGCACGAAAATTATCAAATAGGATTGAGACAGGGCTTTGAACCGAACCGAACTGCGAACCAAAAATCCCTCCAAACCGTGAACCGAATCGCACTAGCTGAACCGGGTTTAAACCGGTTCGACAATTTTCCAAAAGCGGTTCAAGTTAAAATGACATTTTGCGAACAGTCTAACTACATTTGGCGTCTAACGCTTGATTTTTCTCTGGGCTCAAGTTTTCAAAAAAATATCTATAAAAGATAGGTCAACCTATTTACCGAGCGGCTCTCCAAAAATAAATTATTTACCATTCATCTTTAATATTATTCTTCATTGAGAAAATTCCTAGCTTGAGCATTGGTAACACACTCTATTGTCTTATGTGTATATATACCGGGTGTCTCAGACCCCCCGTCTATATACTTTTTCTCGAAAACGGCTGGGAGTTGAGAGGTGAATAAGATTTCGGGATTTGTCTACAACATATGTAATGAAAGGCCACCGCGGAGAATTGAGATGTCACGATTATCTCGAGATCCGGGGCAAATGAGGCTCTCATTCCCATTCTATCCCCAAATGGGGTGGGTTTCTCTAATCGAGAGGTATTTTACATTGAGTGTTCCGGCACCGGAGACATTTTATTGGTGCCGTGCCGGCAGTACCTAGCTCCGACATCCTCAAAACTATAATTCAAGTCTATTCGGTGGTAAAAGCAACCCCTCGTGGGAGCTGATTTATAAAATCAGGTTGGTCGATACCTCCCAAACATGGGTGACTGACGCGCTGAAATTTGGTGACTGTGCAGCTTTAAGCTCGCAGGGTGGAAGGAATGTATGTGGGTGCCTAAAATGTCAAACTATCCTTCCGATATTCCGATTTTCGCAGGGTTGCTCAGGATTCGGGAAAATATAGAGTTGGAAATCCTAGTATTTTTCGTGCAGTCTCTCCTGGACTATGTAGGTGGATGTTTTCTAATTTTATTCGAATAGCTTTGTATTATCCCCCTCTGTGATCAAGGTCTCAGTTATTTTATAGTCTTTTTGCTCGAGGGATTGCCGCACACTTTGGGGATATGAAAATTCTTAAAATGGTAGTCCCTGCATTAGCCAGGCGCTTCTGGGCGCTCCGAACTTACTGAGTTTCCATTCATATTTTATAATATTCTACGAGGCAGTTTGTTTTTACATTATTGAATTCTCAGTACCTTTGGCTCTGAAGTATTCGATGAAATGTTTTTGTTGAGGGCTGGTGTATGTCAAATGCGGGGTTTATCCCACCGCTACTCGCGCACCAAAAACTTCCTGTAAATGATGAATTCTACTGCTACGTGATGTATCATTCAACAGACTATAGAAAACAAGCATTTCAGCGCAAACTGGAAGTCAATACTTTTATTTTGCGTTCGAGATATTGCGAGTCAAAGATCAAGAACCAGATAATGAGATTCTGATTTTGCTGGCTCATTTACTTTCAAATTCTAACAATGAGATCGCTACCAGCTGAGATACTCATCAATTTTTTGAAAAAATATTCATCAGCTGCTTTATAGCTCCTATTTTTTTTTCTTCTTTGCATTTAAATTGTATCAAATTGATTTAAATGGTTTGCATTCTGTTGTTCAGTATTTAGTACATAGTCATCGAATTATACTTTTGGCGCGCTTTTCCCTTAAGCGTTTTTAAAAGTTTTCAAAAAGTGCCCGTGGCACCGAGAACAAGAGGACGATAGAAGGCAAAAAACAACCTGACAAAGAGAATAAACAATCCTTTGACAGCTGTACATTCCAACGCTTCAGATCAAAGGAAGTTTGATTTCTCAATTGAGATATACGCTATTTCCTGCTAAAGCAAGCTTGAGCAATTTTAGATTATTATTCAAAACAGAGGACATCTCATCATACAATTTTCCGTCGAGAAATAACACCCGTTTTCCCCTTAAAAAAGAATACTATACAAACGAAGATAACGAAATTATAGAAATGGACTTGGCCACATTTGATATGATACATTTTCTCTCATTTATTGATTAGCCATATGAAACACAAAAGAGACAACAACAAAAAAGTATCATTATAGGGACGTTCCATGATTACCTGACGGAATAAAAATTTAGTTTCAATATCTTGGTTACGACTCACAAAAGACAAAAACTTCGAATGGGCAATGATTAAAAGAAAAACTCAACATTTTCAGATGAGTATTTAATTGATGAGTATTTAAAGTATTTAATTTTGATGAGATTGACAGTTATAATCACATTTTTCTTTTTTTAAACTCATTTCACATTAATGCGAAAAGTTTATGAAGTAACTTAAAAAAAAAGTTTAAATACAAAAAATAAAGCTCATATTGAATGACAAACAACGATTTCATTCCAATCAACCAAACTGCTACATTATGGGATGCTCGCGTGACAAACATATTCCACGATTAATGGGTTATTTCTACATAAAAACAAAACAATGAAATGGATGAAAATTTCATCCAGATTAGAAAGTCCTGAAAAGAGGAGCAGGGCCACTGAAAACGTTAAAGACTACAGATTGCAGGTAAAGAGACGGCAAAGGTTTGATGAACAACAGATTTGTGGTGAATGAATATCAGTATTCTATGAAACAGATTAATATCAAATTATTAAGGGTAGGTGCGTATTAAAAATGGAAATTCAAAACGCATCTACAACTGAGTAAATATTAAAAAAATACTTTCAAGGACATGCATGCATCAAGAAATTTTCGCACCCGGATTAAGACTCATTACTGCGTAATTCATTTTTTATTCACATATAAAACTCTATCGAACATTTACTTCTCTCATAGTTCTTGAAAACGTTTCAGGCATTCATCGAATGGTGTATACAATTCTGAAACAGCCAAAGAGCAAACCAATGCAATTTCCAGGGCAGAAAAGTCTAAGCGAAAAGTAAGTAAAAGTGGTTCAATCTAAAATTCGAAAAGTATGATTGTTGTCTCTTCCTTGGGAATTAAAATAATTTGATGTTAAGTAATAACGTTCCTATTAAATACTTGAACGATATGTAGTGAAAGAGACGACAGATCGTTGGACCGTAACTCGTCAAAATTAGTCGAGAATGACTTCTCAACACTGTTTTTTAAAAAAAAAAAAAAAAAAAAAAAAAAAAAAAAAAAAAAAAACTATATTAAAATACAGCAATAAATGAATATTTTTAACAATAAACCTTCGCGGCTGTAGAGAAGCCAAAAACAACTAATGTTGATCAATTCTAGCTCTTTAGACATGAAACGTCTTATACCGGGTGTCCCAGACCACCCGTCTAGATACTTTTTCTCGAAAACGGCTGGGAGTTGAGATCTGAAACAAAAAAGCCAGAGAGGGAATTGACCCCAAAGAATTCAATGAAAATATTTTCAAAGCCCCCCGAGGCCCCCGGGGGGGGGTTGAGGGGGTTCGAAACACATTTTTCCATTTTTGGCGGAAAAAAGCCTATAAAAGGGACCAAAATAAGTTCAGATTCTGAAAGAGCAACTCATTGCCGACATTTTTGGTCGAAAAAATTTTTCCAGAAAACCCAAAATCTTGGGGTTATGGGCCCTTTTGGGGGGAAATTTTCAATCGGTCCCCCCCCCCACGTAAAAAAAGTCAAATGGCAAGGTATGGCTTGTGATACATCGATCGAAAGCCCTCAAAGAGTATAATAAGATGGCGCAATTCAAAATCGTCTATCATCATTATTTTAAAAATGGCGGCCATTTGAAAATTATGGGTACTCAAAAGTAAGTCCTAGGAAGAGAGCCCAAGGTTGAACGATACATGGCTTGAAAGGCCTTAAAAATGCAAACAAATGGTACAAACCGCAAATCAATCCGCATTTTAAATTAAAAGTTATGACCGATTAAGCAGCCATAAATAGGCCTTATTGAGCACTTTAAGTTTCAATCGGTCATAACTTTTGATTTAAAAGGAGGATTGATTTGCGTTTTGTACCATTTATTTGCGGTTTGTACCATTTATTTGCATTTTTTCAGGCCTTTCAAACCATGTATCGTTCAACCTTGGGCTCTCTTCCTAGGACTAACTTTTGAGCACCCATAATTTTCAAATGGCCACCATTTTTAAAATAATGATTATAGACGATTTTGAATTGCGCCATCTTATTCTACTCTTTGAGGGCTTTCAATCGATGTATCATAAGCCATACCTTGCCATTTGACTTTTTTACGTGGGGGGGGGCCCAAAGGCCCACAAATTTTGGATTCTACGTGGGGGCCTTAATTTTTCAAATTTAGGTATTATGTGGCACATTAATCGAAAGGTCTTGATGTTTTCTTTCAGATGGTTTTTAGTTTTTTGAAAAATATTGAATAATGTGGTCACAGCGACCGATTGAAAATTTTCCCCAAAAGGGCCCATAACCCCAAGATTTTGGGTTTTCTGGAAAAATTTTTAGAACCAAAAATGTCGGCAATGAGTTGCTCTTTCAGAATCTGAACTTATTTTGGTACCTTTTATAGGCTTTTTTCCGCCAAAAATGGAAAAATGTGTTTCGAACCCCCTCAACCCCCCCCGGGGGCCCTCGGGGGGCTTTGAAAATATTTTCATTTAATTCTTTGGGGTCAATTCCCTATCTGACTTTTTTGTTTCAGATCTCAACTCCCAGCCGTTTTCGAGAAAAAGTATCTAGACGGGTGGTCTGGGACACCCGGTATATTTTGTCGTAAATGTAACCGTTTCTAATTTGACTTTTGCCCAGATACGAGGGTCGTTCAAAAAGTATGAAGAATGCTTCCTTTCTAGGGTTTTTATTGGCCTTAGAAAAAAAATTAAATCACTATTTTGTAGCATAAGTTCTCTAAAATTCAATTGACAAAATGTTGAAAATTGCCTGAGTTATCGAACTTTTCCCGCGCTCATGGAAAAAGATTTATCGCCAACTCCGCCGATTTTTTAGAACTAAGGAAAAAAGTTACAAAAAAATGTCGAACGATCTACTCTCGTTTTAAGAATAACCGATTTATTGAGACGAAAATGACAGCAGTATTTTTCTCGTATTGGAGGATACATCAAGGAGGCCATAGAAAACAATCACGACCACATACAAAATCCCGCGAATACGAGAAAAATACTACAAATATCTGAATGGCTGTAAATCTCGTTGAAATTTTCGAATTTACACCCGGTTTGGACCATTTCCTTTATCTTTTCAAGAAATTTTGAATGATATTTGACAACTTGTACCCTGCTCTTTTCAATTTTACTTGAGGGAGCCCCGTCCCCAAAGCTCCAAAATTTAGGAGGAGAGGCCAGGCTGTAACTTTCGTTAAAATTATCCAATTGACTTCCAGTTTGAACCATTTTCTTTGGCTTTTCAAGAGCTTTCAAATGATGTTCACAACCTTTACCTTCCCATTCGAACATTTTTTTCGTAAAGGCAGGGGCGGACTGGGAAAAAAAGGCCCGGGGTGCAAGGGCCCGGAATTTGGGGAAAGGGGCCCGCACAAGGTACTGGCCCAGAGAGGAGGGGAGTGGACATGGAGGGGCCCGGGGTGCTGCAGCACCCCGGCACCCCGGCCCAGTCCGCCCCTGCGTAAAGGCCCCCAAAGCCCCAAAATTTAGGGGGAGGGGCCCCAATTTCTTTTCGCAGAAAAAAACATTGTGATCCAGCAAAAGAAAGCCCTTAGTTTGCTGATTCAGAATGTTTTTAGTTTTTTGAAATCCGACAATTTTTAAGATCACAGCGAGCGATTCAAAATGGCCCCTAACTTGAGAAATGGCCGTTTTTAAGGTGTAGAATCCATTTCTGAAATAATAAACACCCGTCTTTTAAGAAAATATTGAGAAACAGCAATTTGGCCCTTTTAAGGGGCCCAATTAGGTCCTTGAAGGCCGTTTTTCGGGGTCGGCAATATTTTCCCTGAATTTTTTGGGGTTTGTTAATCAAAGTAGGAAAGCTACCAATAACAATAAAGATAAAATAGAGAATAAAAGGTCATTACGTTTTTACTCAGGAAGTAAGACTTGCATAGACAGGATGGTGATTTGATACATAGGAATTGATAGGAACAGAAATAGGACTAAACATAGTTTTCTAAGCCTGGGAGACGTCTCTTCTTCATCTTATATAATAAAAGGCGACTGCTGAGAATCGTCAAAAATCGCGTTTTACTATGATCTCGAGAACGGGGGCACGCGGGACCTCGAAATTTCGCGAACGGGTCCTGCGCCACCAAACGGTGTGCACATCTAGCTTCTTTTCCCCGTTTTTTTTTTTTTCATCCCTTCCCGAGGGTGGATTTTATCGCGGTGTTTTACCCCATTTTTGGCCCTATGGTATTTGAGACGTCGAAATTCCGGCCCCCGATTCTGCTCGGTTTTCGAAAGCGACCCAGCTCATCCGGATCGACCCAACCCTAAAAGCAAACCCTCACGGGGGATTTACCCTTCTAGATGGGTTGTTTTGGATGGCGGAAACGGGGGTCGAAGACGTTGTCCAGGTGATCGAGATTTCGCACGAGGGTAGTCCCGGGCTCCGCGCGTGGACTTTTCCACTCGAATTCGCGCGCCGCGAATATCATCCCCCCTCCAGGGTGGTTTTCTGAAAGAAGCGATTTTACCGATTATTTCGGGCACCGGATCACTTTGGGCGGCGAAGTTTTCCGTGAGGATCGTGCTCCGGTCGGGGGTGTCCGTGAGACTTCGCTCATCCCCCCGATTCACATTCTACCCCCTCTTGGGGTGGGTTTTCTTATAGGGCGGAATCTTATCTCGGATTCTACGGCTTCGCTGACAACTTAATACGACAACCGGAGTCACGATGATATGCTTTTCCGGTCCTCGAAAACGATCGCGCTCATCCGGATCGACCCGATCTTAAAAGCAACCCCTCACGGGCGATTTACCTTCCGGGATGGGTTGCTTTGGAACGCGGAATCGGTGGTCGGAGACGGTGTCCATGGTGATCGAGACTTCGCACGAGGGTGTAGCCTCGGACTCCGCGCGTGGAGTTTTCCACTCGAATTCGCGCGCCTCGAATATCATCCCCCGCTAAGGGTGGTTTTTTGGAAGCATCGGTTTTACCGATTATTTCGGGCACGGGATCACTTGGGGTGGCGAAATTTTGATTGATGATCGTGCTCCGGTCGGGGGTGATCGTGCGACTTCGCTCTTCGCCCCCGATTCTTTTTCTACCCCCTGTTAGGGTGGGTTTTCTCATCGGACGAATCTTATCTAGGAATCTACGACTTTGCTGACTACTTAATAACGCACCCGGAGTCACTCTGATATGCACGAATCGATCTTTGCACATCCGAACCTGTCCCATCGTTAAAACTACCCCTCGCGGGGGGTTCATTCCCGAAATCAGGTCGGTGGGCTTCTCGAAAAAAATCGGCGACCGCCGCGTTGAAATTGAGTTCGTGCAGAACTCTTCAGTAGGCGTAGCAGAACGAATCCACGTGCAGCGCTTCAAATTTTGAACTACCCTTTATACTGGGGCTGTTCGATTTTTGCGGAGTGGCTTCGGAGCCTAGAAAGTGCGAAGGCCGAAAGTTCTGGTTTTTCGCGTGTTGTTTCTCCTAGACGATGCGGGTGGAGGTTTTTTTTTCAAGCGGTTTGAACATAGGCGGACCGTATCAGTGGCTAGGGGGAGCTGTAGTCCTCCCACTTTTTTTGGGTGGAGGGGCTAAAAATGGGGAAAAAGTCATCATTTGAGACTTGAAAAGCAAAAAAAAAAAAATAAAAAAAGGGTCATCACTTTTTAGCCCCCCCCCCAATTTTTTTGGTCACGGTCCGCCTATGGGTTTGAATAACATCCCCTCTTGAGGGGTAGTTTCATTTTTTAGGGGTTTTTGCCAACTTCTGGGACTTTAAGTTTCTTTAAGAGGTATATTCCTGGATTCTTTTAGGAGTGCGCCGCACGGTGGATCGAGTCAATGGGAGGGGTCGGACATCGCACATCACGCACTTTGTTTCCTCTACGTATGGACCTTTTTCGCCCATGTAACTCCCCAGAAATTTGCGACCTGATGTATTTTTCGTCGTAGAATCCGTTTTTGATGATATTTTTCGCAATTTATGAGTTCTAAAATGTATTTTGACACATTTTCTCATCATTAGTGGATACGGTTTGCTCAAAACACACATTGCACGCGTCTAATGCGGTACTGAACGGCTGAAATAAGCAGATAATAAGATAGTAGGCGGTTTTTGTAGATTCGTGGCGTATTTATACGAGGGGGGGTCACAATTTCCTCACTACTAATGTCACATTATTCCTTTGCTAAACAATTATCAACTTAATTTTTCGTAACCCCCCCCCCCACCATTTTTTCGTTATACGCCCAGATACGCGGGACAAGATAACGATGATTTTTTTTTTTTTTTTCAGTCAAACTAAGAATTTTTACTTCCTCGTTTTTCTTTCTGTCCGTGTGGATCTTTTGAAACTCTTTAACTTCAATTTTTCTTGTTACATTATAAATAAAAACACGGAAAAAGGGGAGAAAACTTAGGTGCATCTTTTTATTACGACAAATTTTCAAAATCAACAAATAAATTCAATCAGTCTTCTCCATCATCGTCTCTTTCATTGTGTCTTGACGGCAAACCTTCAGAAGTGCAAGTGCCTCTGGGAGATATTCCTTCGCCTTCTTCTTCTTCTGTCCACAATTCTGAATTCATCAATTTCAAACAAAACATGTGGCACTCATCAGTCAAAGTTTGTTCGTCGAACGAAGTTTTATAGTTTTTATAATAAACGTGACCAGATGATCACAATCATCCAACGACTTTTTATTATTGTAGAGTTCATTGAACAATTGCAAATACGTAAATAACATTATTAAATATATTAAAATTGTCAAAACAAAAGGCAAATATAACATATAAATTAAATAAACCAAACACTGAACTTGTAACACCAATTCACCTATTAACTATGACTGAATGCACGTAGGGAACTGAATTCTTGTTTATTTTCCACCAAAAAATCAACAAATTAGTGAAAATTAGTTATCAATTGAAGACTTATCGAGATTGGAAGATATCTTGTGATGCGCGATCTTTGTGATAGAAGGAAAGCGAGATAAGCTTCAAAACGCGCGCGACTTGCTCTCATTCAAACGAGTCGTTTGCTCAAATTAGCGGGTATTAGCGGCCAATTTTTGTTGGAATACATTCCTGAGGAGGTGTAGAAAACAACCCAGAATAGCATTTAGGGGACATTTGGGGACATTTTTTGTAGAGCTTTTTCCCCCTTTTTTTCACAATTTTTTTTAGCGAGTTTTCAAAGTATTTTTTCTCCCCTTATAATAATGCCAAAAAATATCAACGACATGTGAAAATGTTCTTCAGAGAGAGGACAATAAGCCAGTGAAATCGAAATTTTGATTTACATTTTCAAAATCTGATAAGAAAGCAAACGAAAAACTTAAAAATCAGACGGTGAATTTCATATTGCCTACCTTGTCAAGTTTAGGCAACCCGCACGTCAAATGAGGGGGGTGAAATGACCTATGAACCATGGATACAGTCCCTGTAGATGTTTAACTACTAGAAAACCATAAAAAGTTATTGGAAATGTGACCTTTTTTTTCTGCCCATGTCCGACCCTCCCCATTGACTCGATCCACCGTGCGCCGTGCGCAAAAATATTTCACTTACTAACGCAGGGAATATTCTGCGAGGGTAGGGATTCTTTTTTATTTATCCTTCGCAGATAATGGATTCTCTCCTTAGCTCGGGTTCTGATGTATACGATAAATTGGAAATGAATGTTGCTTGGCAACGTCAATCATTACTCACATCTTAGCAATGATATTGTTACCAGTTCGAATGCCTTCCGATTTCTTTATACATGTATCATGTATCATCAGCTGTTTTAGAAATGTTCATAGAAATCAATGCAAAACATACAATTTTTAACCTTTCATTTTCTTTAAACGTGTAATTATGGCGCGTGGGAAGATCAATCAGTCGCCGCAGCGTCACTTGCATTCTGCCAATGCTGCACTTTGTCCCTTTTAAGCTTATGTATATGTTCGTATCCAAGGAGCATAGGCGGAACTAGGAATTTTTTCGGGGGGGGGGGCTGAGTTCCAAGGGATCTTAGAGACACCTCAAGACCACCCCCTCCAAGAGGGTTATACCATGACCCCCCCCCCCCCCAACTTACTTAGGCGTATGATGTACTTACAGTTACAGTCGACGAATTAAATAATGTCAGATAACGTCCTGGATTTTGACTTAAGTAGGCCACATGCGATGCTTTTTACTGTGATAGGTATCGCAGGTAGTCTACTTGAACCAAAATATAAGGCGGCATCTGACATTCTTTTGTCGACTGTAAGTACCTACATCATACACACCTATGAAATAAATTGTAATCATATAGCTATTAGCTGGGGTGCGAAACAATTAGGCAATCACAAAATTAAATGATAAACATCATATACTGTAATATATTTTGTTGTTGTTGTGGGTAAACGTTTTTTTGTTTCCAAAATTTTCTGGGGCTTAGCCCCCTCCAGCCCCCCCTTTTTCCGCCTATGCCAAGGAGTGCACTATAAACATCCAAAAATTCGACCCATGGGCGGAGCCAGCAATTTGGCAACTGTGGATGCTTCCCATTGGAATGTATGAGAAAAAAGCGATTGTTGAGGAGGACATGGCCCAAAATCTAATCTATTGTTTCTCATACATTCAAATGGGTAGAATCCACAGCTGCCACTTTGCTGGCTTCGCCCATGATTCGACCTTCTACGCAAGTATAACGGTACGAAATAAAATGTTGCTAAAATGCACGCGACAAACTGCAATCAAAATTACATCAACGGAATGAAACATAAACTCGATACTTAACTTCGGCCAAAAAAAAAGCTAAACTACCTACAGCATTATTCGAAAATGCTTAATTTTGCCTGGTTTCACCCGTGAAACTGCCAAAATCAACAAGATATTACAGATTAAACGATGCATTTGGAGGTTGGAATCACCAAAATGTTATTGTTGTTAGTGTGGAATTGGCGGGATTTCGGGCGATTCTAACCTACAAATGCAACATTTAATCTTTAATATCTTATTTATTTCGGCAGTTTTAGTCAAGGAACCAGGCATAATTAAGCATTTTCGAGGACGTAGAATTCATAATCGCCAAAAGGTCGCATTAATTGTTTGATTTAATACCCTAAATCTCCGTACAAAAGTTCGCTTATGGGTTCATTGAACCAGAGTTTGTTTAGAACTAGAGGCCCTCAGACTTCAATCGATACGGTATATCGCTCTACTAAAACAGTCTATAGGGTGGCGCAAAAGTCCGTCCCCCCCTTTTATTTTTTGAACGGCTGCAGATGAAAAATTGAAACTTTGGGGTCTTCCATAACTTTTTGAGAGCTTTCGCGTGAGGGGGTCAACATTTCCAAAATCACTACCCTTGGGGGGGGGGGGGGGGGGGGAAGGCCCCCAACTCAAAATTTTCAAATGGCTACCCTTATCTTGTGATAGCTAATTCAAAAGAACATTAAATTCTAAGACTTTTGGCGCATACCGGAGGTCAATATCGTTTTTCGTTTTCGATTTATTGAAGATCAAAGTTCGATTTGGACCCATTTTCAGAATATCTTTACTCCTATGTAAAAAGTCGGAATTTAAAAAATCAGTAGTCTAAAATACTCTAAAAAGCAAGTACTTTCTTGGAAAATACTGCTGTGGCATAAATGTATTCAAAACTTGATTTTACAGCCCCGAGACGTCGATAAAACAGGCGTAAAAAATGAGAATTTTGGCGCAAACCAAAGGTCAATAGCATTTTTCGAATTCGAGATATCGATCTTTGAAAATCTACCTTTGACAATAAAAAAATAAAATAAAAGGGGGAGAACGGACTTTTGCGCCACTCTGTATACTCCGAACTTTTTCACAAATTTGAATAGAAGAGCTGCAACGTTGCTAAATTGCACGCTACACCACTGACAGGATCAAAAAAAAAAAAATTGGGAACAAAGCAGAAAAGAAAAGAGCAAAAGGAGGATTAATAAAAACGAAAAAAAAAAAAAAAAAAAAAAAAAAAAAACCATTGAAAACACCACAAGAAAAAAGAAACAACAAAAAACGAGTAAAACAAAAAAAGAAACCGCAGTACCCGTCGGTAGCCCGACGGGCAATATGCTAGTAACCAATAATTGATATACTTTTTGATCCGTGGTAACGGAAAGAGCGTGTCAATGGGAGACCACCACCTGGCGGCGGTTCTCATCAACAGGGTTAATATTCATTGCAAAAGTTTCGTCAGATTTTCAATACCTAGCGCCGTTTTTGCTAAAATGAAAGTGAACGGGTGGTTTGAAACACCCTGTATAAATAGTGCTATAGGTTGGCAGCTTGTTGTTGTCACCTGAATTTTAGATAATTTTGTTCAGTTTTACGAAAATGCTATAGCAAGTTATAGAAAGGAGGTAACGCTTCAAAACGCTTAATTCATCAGAGAAAATATGTTTTACTCTTTGCTTTCAGAAATCACTATTTGGAGCGAGCATTCTTCAACACAAGAAAGTTTGCCCAAAAATATAACATGACTGTTTGGGCTGTCAACTATCTCATAGTAGAATGCTGCATTGAGTCAACATAGGATTGCTGCCTCTCGTTTTCTCCATTTTGAAACCACGGATCTAAAATTTTATTATCAGTTCAAAACGTGGCGTGAACTTAACTTTAGGGTAGGGTTCAAATATTTATGCTAAGCTTTAAAATATTTCTAATGATCAATGTTTTTTAAAAGAAACTAACTTGAAGCAGAGTGGAACTTGAAATATTAAATTCTATTAACAATTCTAACTTACAGAGTCTAGTGAAGTATTATATCACCTACCTCATTTAAAAGGAAAAATTTGAGACCGTTGACATTCAAGCGCGAGTTACAAACTTGACTCTTTTGGAGCAAAATATGAATCATTTCAAATGCACCGTGGGCAAAGCAGCTCTCTTCGGTGGCTAAAAACTCAGGCGTTTTCATAATCGAAAAGGCGATGGAATGAGTTTTGGTGGTGATGCTAGGCGGTTTTTTCCCTTCTAATCATATACAGGATGATAAATAGAATAGGCTCCACTCAAATTATCTGGAAAACGGTTGCTATAATTTCGAAAAACGCTAAAACACGTGTCAATTATTTCGAGGACACCTTTTAAGGGAGTCACTAATTTTATGGTCCCCTCTGAACTCCTCATCAAAAAGAATAATATTTAATATTTCGAATGGGGATCCAAATTTCTTATTTATCAACTGGAAAAAGAATAAATCTCTAAGATTTTCAACACAAATCGGAAGTCGATATCGTGTTTCCTCTTTGTAAATCGAAGGTCAAAGTTCAATATGGACCCATCTTCAAAAAATCTTAACTCCCCTTTAAATGCTCTGAATTTAAAATGCGTTGGGTCTAAAATACTTTAAACATCAAGGAGTTTTCAGAAAAAAAATACAATGTTTCCAAAATGTTTACTCAAATAACGTTCTTGAGCCCCTAAATTGTTTTGAAAATTTGAAAATTTTCAGAGTCTGAAAATACAGGAGCGAAAGAACTAAAAAAAAACAAAAACTACAACTCCTTACTTCGAAATTCAAAAAATGCCACGACACGGGTTTGATTCTTTCAGCGGTGCACCTCTTAAGACGGTCGCCGTTTCTCAGAAACCCCGAAAGGAGTGGGAGTAAAGGTCACGACCACCCTAATCCTAAAATATCAAATAATAGCATCACACACCCCAGCTTTATGGTGCGTCGTTAGGGCATCACTAACCGGACAATTAAGAGCAAACTGAACGTCAATATCGTTTTTCGTTTACGAGATATCGAAGGTCACAGTTCTATGAAAAAAGAACTAACAATATTTGGGATATAGTCGAAAGCGAACTTTGACGCTTGATATCACGAACAAATAAACAGTAGGGAATAACCTACGAACATTTCCCCATACCATTATTTCTGGGGGAGATCCCTGGACATCCTCCCCCTCCCCCTTTAGAATTCTGGAAAAGACCTCCTTTAAAATTTCGATGGGGACCCCCAGGCCCCCTTTAGAATTCTGGGGTAGACCCCCAGACACCCCTTTAGAATTCTGGGGAGACCCCCCCCCCCTTTAGAATTCTAGGGGACAGCCCCAGAACTAGTTTCAAAGTCTGGGGGATACCTTCAAACCCCCTTTAGAACTCTGGGAGTGACCCCTAGAGCCCCCTCTTTCAAATAGTGTCACCATTACACATAATTCCGCCTTCAATCCAAAGTGCTTGCAATTTTGTAGAGAAGCTGCAGGAATAGTTGCCTACTTAATCCTTTGAAGGCTGCCTACTTGAGATCCCTCATTTCATTTCTGGTGTACCTAGCTTTCAACAAGTTTTAGAGAGGTTCCAGGATATAATTTGCTTTCATTCTTCGAGTTACATTCGTTTTATTGCTTCTTTGTTCTATTTGTTGGCAATTTTTTTCCCCTGTTGTTTTTGTAGGTTGTGGAAATTGATAATAATTCTTGTATTCCCTTGAATGAATACAATATTCGATTTCCTCTTTCTGACTGAGGATCTTCAAAATAAGTTTTTAGTATAGTACATTAAACTCCCTCCAAGGATGTTTCTTGGTAATACAGCGAGTACACACAATTTCAACAAAATTCATCCAGCCATTTTGATTCACTATATTTTAAAAGTTTAATTTTCCTCGTATATTCTATATTTGGTTTGAGGGAAACTATATTGCCTTTAAACAGTATCAAACTTTAGAGTTGTATATTATATTAGGGTGGCGCTTATTTTGGCCATTTTCGAATTTCTTAGCTCTCACCCCCTGAATGGGTGCCATTTGGTGAGTAATAAACGGGGGAAAAAAGAAAATTGACAGAAAATGATTTTAAGTGGTGCCCCAAGGCCGTTTTAACATCGACTCAAAGAAAAGCACTCTTAAAACATCGCGATTTGATGGTAATTTACTCCCGAGAATTTGCGGGTGCTAACTTCCTACTAGAAAAACTTATGTATTTTCGCGGGTATTTACAGGCATGATTAACAGTTTACGATAATAATTAACAATTACATGATAGTCAACATACAAATGCTTTAATCAATCCGACCCGAACAATAGACTTGATGAACTGACTACTAAGTCGATGATGCATATTGCATAGAGGTTTCTTGCAAAGAGGTTTCTTGCATAGACGTATCTTGCATAGATGTTTTGAAAATTTGTATCATACAAGTTATGATTTGTTTCAGCAGGTTCAAACTGAATGTTATGTGCAGCTTTAGGCCGTATATTTCTGATAATAATCAATGTAAAATATTCGGCTTTTAACCTCAAATCTGG
This sequence comes from Trialeurodes vaporariorum, assembly GCA_011764245.1. Taxonomy (NCBI): domain Eukaryota; kingdom Metazoa; phylum Arthropoda; class Insecta; order Hemiptera; family Aleyrodidae; genus Trialeurodes; species Trialeurodes vaporariorum. The sequence continues at coordinate 49,389,908 of VMOF01000111.1, forward strand.
CAACACTGTTCAAACTTGTCGAACATAGACGCATCGCGATCCCGTGCAACGCAACCGCGTGCCGTGCAACCCCGCGTGCCGCGCAACCCCGGGCAGCGTAATTGGTTTATTTTCAAGCTTTTTCATTAGACTTACGTGTTATAGTGTGAATGAAGTCAAATTTTTGTATTTGTGAGTGAAATGCATTGAAATAATAAGCGTAGGCCGAGCAGAGAGAAAGTGCGCGAAAGTGCGCTTCCAAACGTTCATTTTTCCCAAATCGCTCGACTGGCCCACTTCGGGGGCCAAAAACAGGGGTTTTACAAAAATTAAAAAAAAATCCGATAGCACCACATCAATAAGCGCAAAAAGTTATGTATATTCTCAAACTTACACATGTCTAGGCAAATTACATCATTACAAGAAGATCGCTCAAAAACGCGGAAAATCGCATTTTCGGTATTTCGATGGAAAATAATCGCACGATTAACCCACTTTGAGCACCAAAAAAGGTTTTTTTTTTTTTTAAAAATCTGAGAAAAATTCTAGTGCCACCACGCGCCACACAACTTTTTGCGTACTTTAAGTACGCAAAAAGTTGTGTCAGTACACAAATTATCAGTCGTCTAGGCATAACCGATGGTACCTTAACGTGGGGGTCAAAACGCAAAAAAACGTATTTTGCGAGAATGAAATTTTCAAAATAGGCTCAAAAAACGGCCTTGGGGCACCACTTAAAATCATTTTCTGTCAATTTTCTTTTTTCCCCGTTCATTACTCACCAAATGGCACCCATTCAGGGGGTGAGAGCAAAGAAATTCGAAAATGGCCAAAATAAGGGCCACCCTATTGTATATTGTAGTTTGGCATGGAAAAAAATGTCTGCCTATGCTGGCTACAAACTTTTTGTTGTGGTTTTCATCAAAGTTAATTGAGTCATACTTGAATTACTTATTCCAATTATTATTTTTGTTTTATATTTGCTGCGTTTCAAAGATTTTTGCTCGAGCGCGCCTGAATTGCCCCTTGAAACGGTCTTAAAGGTTGTTTATGGAGACTGTATGACCCAAACATTTTTGTATGTTGGTAGCATATTGTGTGTACAAAGTTTTATCATGATCCATCCCATTTATGATTGACTCCAAGTTTTAAGATTAATTCCTCACTTTAATTCTCTTTTTGGGTTAAGCACCCTATTTTGAATTTCTGAACAGTCTCAAGGACTGTATATTGTAAGTTTAAGGAGTGTTTTCTTTAGTAAACTAGTTGTAAATTGTCTATGGTAGTTTTTATCAAAATTTATAGAACCAAACCTGAATCATCCCAATTAATAGTATTATGGTTTTACTGGCTTATATTCCCATAATGGGTCTGTTGCGTACTTTTGCTAAATCAATATAACTCATTGTTTCCAACGTCAAATTTGGCAAAAATAACAATGCACACATTAAAAACTTTCAAAATCCACTCATTAACTCAAAAAATACATTCCATTTCAAACAACCCGCGCTACATTAAACACTATATCACCGACTTATAACTACATAGATGGAACCACCTCGTTTATGTATACATGAACAGAACTCACAAACATTGGAATGTTTCGTTTAGATGCGTACATTTCTTATATTATTTTGTAATCTTAGATAAACTGAAAAGACCAGACAGCAAATGCAGCCAATACTTCATGTATATAAAAGGGAATTCCATCATTTTGTAGTTACGATGTTGTTTACTTATGCACGGTGGTTCCGTGTATGCAGTAGTATACCGGTGCAAATAGTGTCTGGTGTAGCGCGGGCTGTTTGAAATTGAAGTGATTTCCTGAGTTAATGAGTGGATTTTGAACGTTTTTAATGTGCGCATCGTTATTTTCGCCGAATTTGTTGTTGTAGCAAAATTATGCAACAGACCCATTGTTGTTCGATCGTACCTGTATTGCTTTTTGAAAAAGTCTCATCAGTTGCTTGTGGTCATGAAGAGAGAAAAATATTTTAGAACATTGATAGTAGATTGTGTGTACAAAGTTTCATGAAGATTCATTAAGCCATTATTGATTGACTCCAAGTTTTAAGATTAATTTCTCACGATAATTCCATTTTTTGGCTCAAGTGCTCCTATTTTTTGGTTTTTTAAATGGTTTCAATGGTTAAATATTGTGAGTATGAGTATTTCCTTATTAATATGCTGGTTTGTACATTTTTTTACTAATTTTCATCAAAATTGATTGAGCAATACTTGAATTATTCCAATTTTACCCAGTTTTACCCATTTTACCATTGCTTTTAATGGAAAACATTTTTTCCCCATGATGACTAACCTAAATGTTAATATTTCCAAAAATAGAAAAAGATCTCTCTGGAGAATCTAGAAAGCAACATCCGCGCAAAATTTGAAAGCATATGGATCAGTGGTTCCAAAGTTATGTCGGTATAAAGACGACTGACAGACGCCACAGAATTTTTTTTGCATAAATCACTCTGTGGCGACCGCGCGCCGTCTACGATCCAGATCCATCCGACTTGCACTCGTCGGTCAGAGAAGTACGCGGCAAATGCCGAGAGAGCGCACCACCGTATTTTGCATGGTGCGTTTCTCATCTTCTTATGACCGCGAGCCGCGAACGACCTCTCCGCTGAAATTTAGTATTGTTGGGACGTTTCCACCAAAACTACTTATCAGCGGACTCTCCCATAGGCCCACGTAGAGTGCCTATAAATGGTGACCTCGACTTAGAACGGTTTCACACCTTCGAACCTCTTGCACCATCTGGATCATCGACGCGCGCTCGCACGCCACAACTGACTCACGCACTCCGCCGTCATCATGACAGCACTGCGTGATAAGTTCACGCGTCGCACGCCTGTGTCACGGTTTGGCTGCGCCGACACAGCCGACGCACAAGTGCCACGAGCGCAGTCGGCAGACTCACTTGCCCCGCTCGGCACTTTTGCCCCCCGGCACCCTTTCTCCGTGGGGGGCTGGTGTGGCGACCGCGCGCCGTCTACGATCCAGATCCATCCGACTTGCACTCGTCGGTCAGAGAAGTACGCGGCAAATGCCGAGAGAGCGCACCACCGTATTTTGCATGGTGCGTTTCTCATCTTCTTATGACCGCGAGCCGCAAACGACCTCTCCGCTGAAATTTAGTTTTGTTGGGACGTTTCCACCAAAACTACTTATCAGCGGACTCTCCCATAGGCCCACGTAGAGTGCCTATAACTCTATACCTAAAAGGGTTGAGGACTATGGAAATAGGATGGAAGCATGTTCTTTTGGATGGTATAAGACATGATGAAAGGCCGTTACTTTGTATCAATCATGGTTGACTTAGTCATGAGAGGCCAAGTATCGAAACAAAGTACCTTGAAAATCTCTGTGTCATCGCAAGACTTTCTCAATTTTTCTAATTTCATTAGAGTGAGGAAAAAAAAACGAAGTGATCGGCTTGCTCTTAAAGGTCCAGCTAGTGACGCCCTTTTTAACGACGTATCACAAAGCTGGGTTCTGTGATGGTATCATTTGGAATTTTGAGATTCGGGTCATGACGCCCCCCACTCCCCCTGGAAGTTCTGAAAATCGGTAACCTCTTTAACAGATTCGCCATTGAAAATAATCGAACCTATGTCTTGATATTTATTGAATTTCGAAGTCGTTCCTGTATTTTCAGACTCTGAACATTTTGAAAATTTCAAGAAAATTTAGGGGCTCAAAAACGCCTCTTGGGAAAACATTTTGGAAAAATTGTATTTTTTTTCTGAAGTCTCCTTGATCTGAAAAGTATTTTAGACCCCAACGCATTTTAAATTGAGACCATTTAAAGAGGAGTTACGAACTCTTGCTTAAAATGGGCCTATATCGAACTTCGACCTTCGATATATCAAAAAGGAAAATCGATATCGACTTCCGGTTTGTTTTAAATGTCTTGAAATTGTATTCTCTCTCCAATTATTAAACAAGCAGTCAGCGGATTTTGAATCGCTGTCTACCGATACAATATAACATGTAGTCAATCAGCGTAAGCTTGCTTTGACAGCTGTTATTCTTGGAATACCCCTTTTCATTCAGCTTCGTAGTAGGTATACATATACATGGTGATCCACAGCACCTCTGCCAGGCATTTTTCTTGAGAATGGCTGATTGAAATGTTTTGAAACACGGAAATCAGATAGGGAACCGACCCCAAATTTTTCATTTTTTATATTATTACTAGCTTCCAAGAGCCCTTTGGGGCATATTTAGTGAGTTAGCATATTGTCCCGACTAATGTCACGAACACCGATACAGAACTTTGCTTCCCAGCTCTTAGCTCTATAGATACGGGTCTGGCGAGGCGAGGCGAGGCGGCGAGGTCCGCCGGGCTCGGGTTCCTCTTCAAGAGCAAACAAGCGTGCACGGCGGTCCCCGGTCGCGCTCCTGCTACCCTACGCCATGGCACAGCGCGGCACGGCGAGGTATGCGACGGATCCGCGCCCGAGAGCGCTTGTTTTGAGCTTATTTCGCTCGGTGTCATGCCGTAGTGTGCCCTTGGACAGCGGTGATAAGCGGCGAACACCGGCCCCAAAAGTCACCTGTTGCTGTCTCCGGGCTTCGAACCGAAACCTTGATCCCTTGGAGCGGTCATCAAGCCCCAGCTATTTGAGTCTCCGCCGAGGCTCACCGTTGCATACTTCCCTGCGTTTGGACCCACTGTCACCCGCAAGCCGTGTTGTGTCAACACCGCGGTCCATCTCCATTAGAGCCGAGTCCACCGTCAGCGTTCCTATCGTTCCGAAGACGTCGATGGGATGGCCGGGGTGTGTTTGTGAAGATGCCACCCCTCTGTCGGCTGTCGTTCTTGACGAAGGGTCTCGGTACTGTCGTAACGAGCCCCCGCCGCTCCGGACTCTCGAGTCTTCGACCCCCGAAAAGGGTCACGGTCTCGCGACCGACTCGGACGACACGAGCTTGGACCGAATCGTCGAGGCCAGAGCTTTACCTAGCGAGCGTTCCCAGAGCACAATGGCGCCTTTTCAGCCCACGGAGGAGTCCCCGTCGTGGTAAAGCATTCAGCAAGCAAACGCGTTTCGCCCGGAGCCATCCAACGCTGCTCGCCACCCTAGGCCTTTGCTCAAGCACGACCGGGCCGCGGTTTTGCCGGTCGAGCCTCTCGGAGCGTTCTCATCGCTCGGGCTGTCCCGGTCGCATAAATCGAAATCAGTACACGGATCAGTAGACACTTCTTTTTCTCACTCCTTCAGCCGTCAGACCCCATATGTTCATCTCTCTCACACGGTCATACCCCACTACCCCGCATCGCCGTCCCTTTCTACCTGCTGACCACCACCGATTTCCAATCATCATCCCTCGTTGTCCAACTCCTTCCTCTAACCCTCTCTACCCCCTCCCCCTTAGCCACGCTTGGAGTAAGTATCTTTCAATTTTCCTTTCTTTCTTGCGTTATGGGTCATTCTCCTTTTACTTGTGTAAGTACCTACACACAAATCATAGTTGAATTACTTTTAGACCTTCCATTCATTTCACTGATAAGTGTTAACATTCGCTGGTCTCTGCTGTAAGGCAGATGGCTGGCTGCAGCCGTCTTGTTGACTTACAAAATAATAATATCGAGATTTGATTAAGCTTATTCTAAAGCTAATAAGGTAACAATCACATTGATATCCATAGATTAAGTTTTCCTCGTTTGGTTCTCTTTTTATGAACTTTTAAAGCGATCAAATAAAGGTGTTCAAACACACTCACACTTCATCTAAAACACCGAAGGTAAAAAACTGATCAGAATAAACCTAATCTATCGAAACCACCATTTTTGTCAGCTTCTTAGCTTTCATACGAGCTAATGTAAATCTCGCTACAATTTATTCTGTATAAGTCAACATTACGCTTGATCTGATTTTTTCTGGTCATAAATGAACGGTTTGCGATTTGCGTGCGACGTATGTTTATTTATATAAAAAAATTATCTTGATACTTGTATTACATACACTGTTTTTCGCAATGATTAAATTAATTTTGATTAATATTCAAATAGTTTCCATGCTTCAAGTGTGCATGCTTGTAATTTGCCAGCGACATACATTTATTTATATAAAAAAAACTAAAGTTATACAATCGTGTATTACATACACTGTTTTTATAAAGGTCGAAATAATTTTGATTCATATTCAAATTATTTCCATGCTTCAAGTATTCTCTGATCTCTCCATCACATACGAAAATACAGTGTGGTAGGTCCCTGAAAAAATGGAATAGGTGAATAAAGCGGAATGACGGAAAAGGATTAGTAGAAAGAAGCAAAATCGAAGACGACAGTCGACAATGAAAGGAAAGAGGCGACACGCGACATATGGCAATGGGGGTGGGAGAGGGGGAGAAGAAAGGTGGAAAAACGAGATAGACAACGAGAAACGAGAATTGAGGAGCAGTCCACTCGGCAGCAGGAAGGAAGGTACGGCGATGCGGGGGAAGCGGGGTATGACCGTGCGAGAGAGATGAACATATGGGGTCTGACGGTTGAAAGAGTGAGAAAAAAAGTGTCTACTGATCCGTATACTGGTTTCGATTTATGCGTCCCTGTCGGGCCTCGGATCTCCGGCAACTTCCTGCAAGTCATGCGCCGGTCTGCTAACCGGAACGGGTTCGCCCCATTCCGTTCCGGCCGGACCACGTCTCCCCGCTATGACGCTCAAGTGTTCCTCTCGACGCTGGAATGACTTCAGGATAGTCACTCCTGCCCCGCATCCGCTTCGACGACAAAGCAACTATGGGCAAGGCTCAATCGCGGGAGACGCGACACACGTCAGCGTCCGTGTGCCTGGTTCTCATCCGTAGCGGCTCAACTGCAAGGCCAGATCTGTCCCTAAATCCGGGATGAGCGTGGGGTTCGGCCTCTCCCGAGGGAGAGTGACACGCCGAGTCCCGGCAACGGTGCGGTGACGGGTTATCCTACGGTGAGAGGTTAGCACACTCGGTTCAGAGGGACGGCATCCCCTTTGCCAAACTCGCCGCAAGCGGTCGAGTCCGATCCTCGTCGCCGGCCGGCCGCCGCTGCGGTTCGGGGCGTTGAGGGCCCCTCCTGGAGGGGTGCTATTTGGGCGCTGGGGCACATTTGGGGGGGGGGGGGGGTTCAATCATATTAATCTCAAGTTTTTTCAAAATAGCTCTTTGAAAGTTATGAGAAAAAATCATGTCCTTGAAGTCGAGGCAATTTCCAACACTTTTGCTCCGATGGACATTTTCCAAAAAAACCTCAACAAATATTTTGAGTTATGGCGGATTTTTCGAAGAATTTTGAATTGGCTTTGTGGCCACCCTGTTGATAATTTTTCAAAATCATGGCAGATTCTGATCAAATGGATAGAACCATTTTGATTGATGTGCCACTAGTTAGGTACCTTAAAGTGAAAAAATTAGGTGTATTTCGTTGAGTTAAAAGTTTGGGCTGTCAATGTCTCAGACCATGGAATCGACCCAATTCTACCATTGAAGTCCCAAAATTTTGATCTGACAAAATACACCTTTTTCTCCTCAAGGTAACATGTTGCACATCGATCGAAAGGTTTCGATATATTTTTTCAGAATTTGTCGAGATTTTTGAGAAATTCTCAACTGGGTGGCCACAAGGGTTGATTCAAAAATCTTCCAAGTCACCATAACTAAAAAAATCTGGGTGTTTTGGTAAGTGTCTTTGGGAGCAAAAATGTTCGCAATTGCCTCTACTTTGTGGATATGAACTTTTTTCGTACTTTTGGAAGATGCTTTTTTAACAAAAAAAAACTTGATAAATGTGTGTGAGCTTCTCTTAATATGAAGGAGGAGCTGTTGAGGACTTGAGGGCTTTTGAAAATATCAAATGTGATTTTTTTTTGTCAATTCTGTAACCGATATTTTGTTCCAAAACATTTCGTTCAGCCGTTCTCGAGAAAAATGCATGGTGGTATGGTTCCTCTCAAATTTTAAAGTCACTGATAGAGTTCGAAAACACGCAAAATTACATTGCGGAGATAGGGAAATTTGGTTTGTTTACACGTTCATTTCTGACCTTAAAATCTCTGAGGCGGTTACGCATGTTTATCGAAGCTTCCGAACTACATAAAGGTATAGGTATTGCTCGTTGGTAATCACAGACAAAATAAAGAAACTCCCGCATTAACAGAAATTTATTCATAACGGAGACAAATCCTTATTAAAATCTCAGAGTCAATACTCAATAACTCAAAAATTTAAACGGCGCACTATGGATCCAAATCGAGTCCTAAGCGCTCAAAAACACAAAGACATGAAATATTACAGGAATTATCGATCTATCCAATGATATTCTCCGATGGATATAGGAAAATCTAGGAATAAACACCTAGCCAAATAAACCCCCTAAAATCATCCATAGTACCCAGCTAGAATACTTGTTTTCCGACTTTGAACCGATCGATTTTTGACCGCCTGAGATTTGATTTGGGCTCATAGTGCGGCAGAACAAACAAGGATACAGAATATCGAAAACTCCGGAATGGCGCGCGATTCCTTTTGCTCCATGTTAAAAGATAGGGAAGCTTTGTGCGTTGCCGCTCCACAATATATCGAAACAAACAGAGTATACCGCAAATCAAAACGCGATCATTATGCGCGGAAATCTGACAACGCACGTTCGATACCTAGCCGAAAGATATCGATTTTTACGCAGGCAGTTTATGGCCAAAATCAAAGCGAACCCATGAGAAAAACATGTAGTATAACTTCATGTTAATAAAACCTTCCGCATTGGGATTCCCACTATAAGTATTGGAGTTTGGATTTTAAATAATGGATTTAGGGGGCCCCCTAAAATCGGTGACACTCTAAAATCGATGACCCCCTTAAAATGTGTCCTCCTTGAAATAATTGAGCACGTGTTTTAGCGTTTTTCGAAATTAGCAACCGTTTTTTGGATAATTTGATTGAAACCTATAATCTTTAACACCCTGTATTTGTGCCCGTAAAATCTACTTTGGAATGACTGCTTAGTCTGATCAAAATAACCAATTTTGTAGTTCTGGCATTGAGACGATAAACAACACCTGACACTTGTTCAGTAGCTGTTTCCGATTTTAAACGGGACTCGAGGAAAATTAATTTTTTGTACTGTTTGTGGATAACTGGAAAACCAAATGATTTGAAAAAGGACGCTAACCTTCCCGAAAAAAGGGAACAGGGAAGGCTGGTCAGTTTAGAAAATTCGATGTTATTTGTGGCCGGAGCTATTTCACTATGCCTAACTTTCTCCGACATTTTGACAAACAACAAGTCACTCAAACGATAAGTACCTACGCTGAACTAGATCTGCGACGACATTATTAAGTTTATAAATGATTGACTGCACGGGTGAAAAATTCAACAAGCGGCCAGAGGGTGAAGGCTTTTGGTACCATTTGCATTTCAGCATGTTTTTAACACGTAACAGTCATATCAAGGGAATTGATACTTGATAGTCTGGTTGACCTCTTCTTCAAGGGTAAATTGATTGGAGACATTTGTAGAATAATTGAAAAATTGTGGAATGGGCAACACGATGTCCTCATGAACAAACAAACAATGAGTCAAAGCATCTTTTGAAACAATAAAATATTAAAAATAGGAAAGTGCAGAGAATCTCCAGTTCAAAATCCTCCATCACTATATTCGCCAACACTGTAGAAACACTTAATACGGAAACCACCATGATTCTCAATACCTTTTTCACATTAATCATAACTTAATGCTCTAGATTCCAGTAACGCTTCCATTAGAGGGAGCTTCATAATGGAAAAGTGAAAATTGACCATCAGACGTTGGGAAGATTCTGCAAAGTTTTTTTCCCCATAAAAAATCGAAGGCTTATAACCGGACAAGAATTTTGGTAAATATTTATTTTGAGTTCAAACATTTGCAGGAGAAAAACTCAAGGAGAGATTGATAGTGCTTCCTCGGTTACGTACCCTTAAAAGATTAAAAAGCTGCACAGCCTTTAAGTACAAAGTCTGACGGCACGTGCAAAATTATGCATTATGAATTAAGTAAGGATGATAGGCATATGCCGAGTGAAGCACGGGGTAAAAGCCAGTCTTGATAAAAATCGAAACGGCTGAGTTTAATTTTTTAAACATGGTGATGGCACGACAGAGAGCATGGAAAGTTTTTTCATTGTTGGATAACTTCGAATGATAAGAGACATACTGAGATGTTCAAGTGTAACTTGTTTTATTCGTGTCAAACCTGTTTGTTATTCGGTGAAAAGACAAGGAAAATTAATTAAAGCGTGGTCGATTCGCGTCCGCAGATGCGTTAGATTGTCCGTTTCGATTGATACATCTAGAGATTACAGCCGAGTATGAAGAAAATGAGCTAAGTATGGCGTGAATCAACTTTACTTAAGAGGTCATTATGGTTTCAAACGCAGCTTTGATTGCGATTGTAGGGTTCCTCAGTAGACATCACCTAGTTTCAACAGAAGATTTATCCCCAGATGAAATCCAGCAACTCTACAAGAAACAACAGATTATTCCCGATATATTCCCAAAAGAGGCGCCGAAAAATATTTTAAAGGTAAATTTTGCAGTGACTCTAGTACTCATTTGGTTTGATATCAGTTTGCGTCTCTCTTTGTAAGGAGACCGGGGTTCGTTGGATCAGGAGGTTAAAAAGATCTTTGTGGAAAAATGTCCGCTAAACAGGGAATTTTCCCTCGGGATGTTGTTGAAGGTTGGCGGAAATGTTGACCATAATTTTTCAAAATTTTTACGACTGATAACGTTGAAAAGCGAGAAAAATTACAATTGAGGCCGCTTCAGAGCTGGCTACTTTTTTCTATGCGGAGAAATTTCTTTGGTATCCGTTTTAAACTTGTTTCGTCCATGCTCTAGATTCTTTTCCCTTCAGATCTATGCAACTAGTTTTGTGTCTTGCTATGTTTTAATGACACTAGTTGAACATTGAAAATATAACCTCCAATGGGGCTGAACGGGTCATTTTACGAGGGGAGTTCGGAAAGTAAAGATACACACGGCCTGTGTATAAAATATGGCGACAGGTATCATCTAACCAATGATGAAACCGTACCAAATATACCCTAGAGATAAACTGTGCACAGTCGGAGGTCTATTGGATCATTATGCTGTGAGGAATCAGCATTTTAGTGCATAGTGTTTGAATTTTCTCCCGCCGGAAAATGCAAAGTTCCGCGTGCAGTACTCTGCGCATTCTTCAGTTTTCAAAATACAGAGTTCGATCTTGCTATCCAGTTTTGGTTACCAGAAGCAAATATTCGGCGGAAACTGACCAAAAATAGCTCAAGTGTTCGGTGACAACGCCACGAACCGTAAAACGTTGCCAAATGGTGTCAGGAAGTCGAAACGGGCCAAATTGAAATTCATGAAGTTTCCGACAGTCCAGCTTTTCAGAGATGATCTTTTAAAGACCTGTTCACGACACACAAGAGAAGAGCTCTCGAAGATCGTCCAGCTTGAATCGTATACTACTATGAATATTTTTATGAACCCGTTTGATAAAATCGTATATTTCAGTATTCGGTTGCCTGCGTCGCGCTTCATCATTAATGTCATAAGCCCGCAGCTGCCGCACTATGGTCCAGGAGCACGATTTAGGCGGACATTACGCAAAATTTCAAGGTGCAGAAAATGGATATTTGGCATCATTTTATCACTGTGTATATACTTGAGGAGTGTTATCTCAATTTTCATCAGCTGATCATGATGGGAAAGGCAGGGGGAGGCCGGAGGGGTATTGATGCAGCGCGCGCAGCGTGTCTTTTTACGGATGGATTTTTAGCACGTAAAATGGTGTCAAAAAGTGATGTATAACTCATGTTTGGGGCAAGTTTCGGGAAAACCACCACTTTTACAAACAACTATGGATACTTCTGATGGTGAATCAAGCCCTGTTTCATACTTCTGATTCAAATTTTTTAAACCCCTTTTGGGGACATCGAACCTGTCTCTTAAATTTGTCCAAAATTCATGATTCACATGGACCTAAACTTCATTTCCGTGGATTTCTGCGGGATGAATTTTGTTCTAAAATGTCGATCGTACATCAGGCATTAATTTACCGAAGTGTTTTGTTGCGCCAATTTGCGCCGAACGCTGAAATGATTTTTTTCTAGGAGCTAGTCGCACTTTTAATTTGTAATGTTTTCACATAACCTCTGTTATGAAGCATAACGGGCGACAGATAGAATCACTGTCACAGCATGGCTCTTTTCTATGTTGGCCTATGTTAGCGATGTTGTCAAATCTAACCAGAAAAAACCATTTTTACGAAGGCAGCGTTGCCAAATTTCATTATTAAATTACGAATATTTGCCTAAAATTTCCCTGAATTCATAACTCGCATGGGCCAACACTTTTTTTTCCGTCAAAGTCCCATGCACGAATTTTGTATTCATATGTCGAACATACACCTGGATTTAAAGTCATTAAGAGTCTTGCTGCGTAGACTTGCATAAAACGCTAAAACAAATTGTTTTTTGGAGCTCGTTATACTAAAATCTGTGGTGGTTTCTTCTAATCGTTGTTATGCAGCACATGGTCGATAGCGAAAATCACTGTAATGGTATGGATCTTATCAGATAGATTAGGCACTGGCGTATGTTAGCAACGTTGCCAGAGATAACCAGAAAATATCATATTTATTAAGGCCAAAATGCCTAATTTTAGTATTAAATTATGAATTCATATTTTGCAATATTTCGTTTCGAATTTTGCCATCGATCAAGTGAAAACCTTAAAGCCTCCGTAGTGACTAAATGCATTGTCTAGTGTGATCGAAATTATTTTCATTTTCATTTTTTTTATTTAATTTTTTAATTTTTCAAATTTTTTTAATTTTTTATTTTTTTATTTTTTTTTAATTTTTCTTTTTAAATTCCATTTACTCAATTCTTCAATTAATTAAAACTAGGCAAAGATTTTGATTTCATTCGTATTTAATGGAAGAACAATGTCTAATTACTTTATAAGTTGTTTATAGTATCTTTTTGAAATTTAGTTGGGATCAGCGCGCGTTCAAAAGGTAAGGGGAGGTATAGGAACTTGACTAGCGTGTGGGAGGGGAGGGGGAGAGGAATCTTTGAAATAATCATAATAAATAATTTTCCTCATACAATAAAATTCCACAGGGATCAATTCGGTCTTTAAGTCTTTCTATTCGGTTTGTTGGAGGGGTGGGGTGAGAGGGGTGGGAGTGGTTGGTGTTGGAGGGGTTGGTGTTGGAGGGGTAGGTGGTGGAGGGGTGGGTGGAGGAGGGGTGGTGGTGTGTTGGTTGGAGGGGTGGGGGTGTGGTATGGTGAGTTTAGGGGGTTTTATGTCTTTTTTCTAGTTCTAAAATCACTAATGACCGATGTCCGCCTAATTCCAACTCCTGGACCATAGTGCGCTGCGCCGGTCCGCGTTAAGTTCTCGGCACAATTTGGCAACATTTTACCGGTTCGGCACTTTGTCACTGTATTTGTGTGCTATTTCCCGAAAAATTACCGCCAAATTATCACTTCTGGTAACCAAAAAACGGATTACAGATCGCAATCCGCACTTAGCAGGCCTCCGAGCAGGTACTATGGATCTCCGAATCTCACCAAACGTTGATCGATGAAAACAACCGTAGAAACCTGAAAAATCTTTTATTATTGTTGAGTCTATGGTTCATCGGTAGATCGAAAATGTAATCTTTGCGTAGGCCTACTCAATACTTCTTCGTTCGTCATGGCCGGCATGGCTCGTTGTTCTTAGATCTCTCGCCTGAATTAATTATTGTTTTATATCTGTGATAGTCATTTTAAGTATTTTAATTATCTTTAATATAATCATCGTTCAGTATAACTATGTGTTCTTTCAATACGATCCACCTATAATTCCTTTTAGTTCCTATATATTTAACCTATTTTAACATGGTAGCAGCCCCGTGGTTCCGTGCTCGTTCAAAATTCTTCATCTCCATAATCACGTTTTTTCTAAGCGGACAATTTTTTTATTTTTGCTAAAGTGTCGTGAATCGCCTTATATCGCTGTCGCAATTTGTGTTAGTGTATTGCCTGTTCAAAATGGATGAGGATAACTTCAGAATCCCTTTCTTCGATGGTACAAATTACTCGAACTGGAAGTTCAGACTAATGGCGCTTTTGGAGATGAAAAATTGTGAAAAGGTTGTCACAACACCGGAACGACCAAACGATATCAATGAGGCAGACTGGAATAAAGCTCTAAGTAAGGCCAAAAACTATCTCATCAATAGTATTTCTAATTCGCAACTTGAATTGATTCGAGTTGAATCCACCGCCAGGGAAATGTTAGCAAAGTTTGACAGTCTTTATAATGTTCAAAATACTGCCAAGAAATTAATGGCTAAAAGGCAACTATTGCTATTGAAATTATCTGATTCTGCCGATCCTTCTGAATTCTTTATCTCTTTTGAAAAATCTATTAATAACCTCAAATCAGCTGGCGAGAAAGTAACGGAAGATGAGAAATTAAATTACCTCTTAATTGCTCTCCCTTCTTCAATGAGTCACATCATTGACATCATAGATGCAGTCCCGGATTCTGATAGAAATGTTGAATATATTAAAATGAAAATAAAAACAGCTTTTGATTCACGCAATGTCGTCTCAGAGGCAAATAACCTCAATTCCTTGAACATCAGCAATAGCAAGTCGAGTGGACGCAGAGGATTTAGCAGACCCTACCGAAGTGGAAGACCATCATCTCACTACAGAGGAAGAGGATTTAATCCGAACGTTTATTCTCATGGTTCAAATTTCAACGCAAATGGACACTCGTCATCTCATAACGTCAATCGTCCCTATAACAACCGAGGAAAATGGAATAACTGCTCTAACAACTATCAATCTGGTAATCAATCTAATCAGTGGAGATCTAACTACTATCATCCTGGCAATCAGCCTAATAATTGGAACCCCAACAACAATTGGAAAAATTCTGCCCGAGGAAGAGGTCAATCGAATCAATTCAGGACGAATCGTGGACATGTAGGACAATCATCCACAAAATCAGCTAACTTCTTTGAAGGTAACCATGATGAAAATTCTATTTTATGTAATCCTAATCCCATCAAAAACCTTTCCAGGTGCAAGCAGACGGCATCAGGTAATTATGTCTGTCAAAAAAAGCCGTTCCAATGCATCCACTCAAAGATATGATATGATGGGAACGGCAAGTCTCCTCCAAGTGGGCATCCAGCAGGGCAAATGTTAATCATTTTCAAAATCAACACTATCCATTTGCGGCGAATTTAGTGAAGGAAAAACTTTGAGGGATGTATTTCTTCATTTTTTTATTTTCAATTGCAAAAACTTACCGCCGTTCATCGCCTTAAAAAAGAAAAAAATCAATTATTATTTTTTTTTTTTAATAATAATAATTGATTTTTTTCTTTTTTAAGGCGATGAACGGCGGCAAGTTTTTGCGTTTGAAAATAAAAAATAAAGAAATACATCCCTCAAAGTTTTTCCTTCACTAAATTCGCCGCAAATGGATAGTGTTGATTTTGAAAAATTATTAACATTTGCCCTGCTGGATGCCCACTTGGAGGAGACTTGCCGTTCCCATCATATCATATCTTTGAGTGGATGCATTGGAACGGCTTTTTGTGACAGACATAATTACCTGATGCCGTCTGCTTGCACCTGGAAAGGCTTTTGATGGGATATACTCTGGTTTTAGGTTGTAAAATTCCAGTTTCTCATTCCACAAATAAAAGCAACAGTTGTTATCCATCAGCAGACTAGTCAGCAGTTATGAATATTTTCCGGACAACTTTCACATAGCCTCTCGACTGCTTATTTTACGATAGGGACCACAGTCACATTTCCCTTTCTTTTCCTGATCCATACGCTAACCTACCGTTCCGTTTCCACTGGCTAGTCCGCCGCTGGCCGATGCGCCTCTGGCTGGTCCGCCGCTGGCCGACCCGCCACTGGCTAGTCCGCCGCTGGCCGCTCCGCCACTAGCTAGTCCGCCACTGGCTAGTCCGTTGCTGACCGATCCGCCTCAGGCTAATCCGCCGCTGGCCGGTCCGCCACTGGCCGGTTCCCGCTGGCCGATCCGACACGGGCTAGTCCGCCACAGGCCGATCCGCCACTGGCCGATCCGCCACTGGCCGATCCGCCACTGGCCGGTCCGCCACTGGCCGATCCGCCACTGGCTGGTCCGCCGCTGGCCGATCCGCCATCGGCTGGTCCGTCGCTGGCCGATCCGCCACTGGCTATTCCGCCGGTGGGTGATCCGCCATTGGCTAGTCCGCCGCTGGCCGATTCGCCACTGGCTAGTCCGCCGCTGGCTAATCCGCCTCTGGCCGATCCGCTTCTGGCTACTCTGTCGCTGGCAGATCCCCATAGCTTAATTCTGTAACTTTAGGAAAATAATGTTACTGTCACTACCAGTTCTCATTAAAAAACAGATCAGTTGTAAACTCTACAAGTACACAGCAAAGAACTTTTGTCACTACTTGCTTATGAAAAATTTTACTAAAATCACAGAATAATACGTTGTATCATTCTGTGCTAAAATCACAAAAGGGGCTGTAAACACATCAGAAACTACTCTCCCTCCAGTGATCAACAGTATTACGGTACTCAGCTGTTGCATTTGCAAGCAATGAAGTGGAAAATGAAGCTCCGCGGTTATGCCCAAATTCGAATACTTTCAGCTTCAGAGCTAGAATAGTTATAAATAAATGAATATGCAAAAGTACCTAACTGTGAGAGCAAACCAATCTTTACTATACGCGTGCATACCACAAATTTGGGAAACACACAAAAAAAATAACTAGAAGAGATGTTTGGTACATTTATTTAAAAAAAAGAACTGAGGAGGACAGATATCGTAATTCACGGCCTCCGTTGTAATTGAAACAATGAAACAATAATCACTTGTATCATTCATGTTTTTGTAACGAGTTTATTTCAAAAGTGTCAAAGCAGGGAGAAATGTTTTTGTTTTGAAATGGTGTGCAGTTGTTGTGGACTGACGATGAAGCGTCGATTCTCGCGGCGATCTCAAAAACTAAAAGGCAGTAGCCAATGAGAGTAGAGTTGGCGCGTAGTGTGAAATAGCCGTTATAATGAGAAATTTAGTTTTTTTTTTCATTACTCAATAAATATTAGACGGATTGCGTTCAAACAAAAAAAAGGCACGAGCACAGAACGCGCTGGTTAAAATAAGACCAAGTTTGATGAGTTTGGTTGCGTAGTTTTTTCGCTACAGGATCATATCAAGGCACGGTTTGGGGGAATGAAATAATTTCTGTAATTATAAGCGTTACGCGCCGCAGACTTGTCAGGTCGTAGAGTGGGTGGTAGTAGGGTGGGGTTACCTGACTTGCCGTCTGCGTCTACCGACGCTTATGATTTCATTTCATGTATACTGATTTTATTTTATGTTATTCTCCTCATAATTCTAGTCATAACTCCTTTCATTCTAGTCCAAGTTCTAATCATATCTACCTATCTGTGTCTAAAAGTAAAGAAAGTAATGCAAGTAGAGAGAATATCGAATTTTTAATAGATAGTGGCTGCTCTGACCATATTATCAAAAGTGATAAAATTTTATGGATATTGAGGAAATGGAAAACCCTATTGAATTCAAGTTAGGCGATGGTCACCAAGTGCAAACCAATATTAAGGGCACAATCAAATTAATTTTGACTAAATCATCAGGCGGTGAGGTAACATTAACTCTTCATGATGTTTTTATGTTCCCTCCATTAAAAATAACCTCCTCAGCATTACTCAATTGACGGATAGAGAAAACGGAAGTGTCTCTTTTACCAATAATTCAGTCAAAAACTTTACCAACGATAACTTTTTGTTCGATGTAGGAAAGCGGTCGAACAAATTTTTACAAATTGTATTCTCAAATTGTAATTCCTAAAGTAGTAATGTCTGTGAATAAAAAATGGTCAGGTAGTTCCAATGAAATGTCAGAGCGAGAAATCGAGTGAGTGGAAAGATGCGATGAAGGAAGAATTGAAAAGTCATGAGGAAAATGAAACATGGCGGGTGGTAAGAGAACCTAAAAATGCAAAAATTATCGATAGCAAATGGTTGTATAGAGTTAAAGGAGACGGAAAATTAAAAGCGAGATTGGTTGCTCGCGGCTTTCAACAAACCTACAAAGATAATGAGGAAACATACTCTCCCGTAGCTAAATCTCAATCTCTAAAATTTTTTTTAACACTAGCCACAATTTTTAATTTATAGTCCACCAAATGGACGTTCAAACTGCGTTTCTCAATGGTTACATTAAAGAAACAGTCTATGTGCGACCACCGGAAGGCGTAGAGGTAAAAGAAGGTCATGTATTTAAATTATTCAAAGCTCTTTATGGCCTAAGAGAAAGTCCTAGAGATTGGTATGAGTGTTTCAACAATTTTCTCTTGTCGGTCGGTTTTGTCAGATCTCAATTCGATCCTTGCCTTTATTTTCGTAATTGTAGTGATCGTTGCCTTATTGTGTTAATTTATGTCGATGATCTCCTCATCTTTTCTCAAAACTTGGATAAAATCAAGGCTTTTAAGTATTCTTTAGCTAATAAATTTAAAATGAAAGATTTGGGCGAAATTAAAAAGTATCTTGGAATTAATGTTAAATTTGATCGCAATTGCAAATTAATAACCCTAAATCAAACTGATTACATCGAAAGTGTCGCTAAAAAATTTCAGATCGCAGACTCTCAACTATTCAATACCCCGATGGAACAAAACCTGAAAATTCAGCATGGGGATATTGAATGTGGAGAAGATGTAACTGAATTTAGAAGTCTCATTGGCGCTCTTTTATTTATTGGTATGAATACTAGACCGGATATTGCGTATGCGGTTAATTATCTGTCTCGCTTTCAAACATGCTGTACTTCAACAATTTTTCAATATGGGCTTAGAATTTTAAAATACCTTTATAAAACCAAAGACTTAGAACTTTCAATTAGTGGTGAACATGCAAATTTTAAGAATCCAATAACATGTTACGTTGATGCTGACTGGGCGGGAGACCCGTTGGACAGAAAATCCACCTCAGGATATGTGATTAAATTATTTGACAATCCAATAGTACGGAAATCTCAAAAACAAAAAGGTACTACCAAATCTTCCACCGAAGCTGAATATGTTGCCTTATCAACAGCTGTGACTGAGTTAAAGTTCATAAAAGCTCTGCTGTCAGAATTTAATCTTGTCAAAATTTCGAATCCAATTCCAATCTATGAAGACAATTCTGGAGCGAAAGCTAATGCAGAAAAAGGTAATTTTACTAAAAAATCAAAACACATAGAGGTTCATAACTATTTTGTCCATGAAAACGTAGTCAACAAAACAGTTCAAATAATGAAAGTCGATTCTTCGGATAACGTTGCAGACATATTCACAAAACCATTGGGTTCTCAAAATTTCTCTAAATGTCGAACTAATCTCAATCTAGCATAAATATTCTCAGTAATTTGAATTAGCCCTTTCATTTTTTTTGTCTGTCTCAGCAAGCATGTTTTTTTTATAAAAAAAAAAAAAACTTGTTTTGTGTCAATTTTTATTTATTTAGGTTTGCAGTTTCTTTTAATAGTGCTATTCTGCACAGCACTTCTAAGCATTGCGAAAGTCCAAGCAATATTTTCCCGAACTTTGGAGGAGGCGAATGTTATGTATTTGTGAATTTTTATTCTCTGTTTTTTCCATGTGAAATACTGTTTTATTTTTAATCAATTCATCTATGTGATCATCAGGCGAGGAATCCTGAAACCTTTATATTCATTGTGTTCCAACTTTTTCTAGTAATTTAGTTGTTTTTTTTTTGTAATTTAGTTGTTGAGTTTTTAATTTTTTTTCCTTCTCAAAATGTATCATCAAAGGAAGTGCGAAGTGGTCTGAAGAACAGACATTTATTTGTTAATAGATTTTCTAAGTAGATTAATAGATTGATATGTAGGATCATTTTAGAAGTCATTCAAGTACCTCTCTTTGATCAAATTATGATCATTTCCCGTCTCAAATTCCATCTCAAGTCATTTTTTCTTGTGAAGAAAACAAAATGAGGATTTGTTTGTCCCGACAGAGTAGCTAACTGTCGAGATCTACAAATTCTATTTTTTCAAATTTTTTTTTTTTACTCATCTGAGTTAAAAATAGTATCGTCAACCTGCTATTTCTTATTCTTACAAAGTTTTCTCTCATGCTCTTGGATTTATCATAAGGATTATTAACATGCAGTAAGTACTGCATGTTTTTGTTATGGGTTCGTATCGATTTTGGCCATAAACTTCCTGCATAACAATCGACAATTTTCGGCTTGGTCGCAAACGTGCGTTGTCAGATTTCCGCACGTAATGATCGCGTCTCGTTTTACGGTGGATTCCCTTCGTTCGATATATTGCGGAGCGGCAACGCCAAAAGTCTCCCTATCCTTTAACGTGGAAAAAAACGAATCGCGCGCTATATCGGATTCTCGATATTCTTCGGTTCGCCGCACAATGGGCAGAAATGAAATCTTTGGCGGTCCAAATTCGATCCTTTCAAAGTTGGGAAATTAGTATTTTCGCTGGGCACTATAAGTGATTTTAAGGGGTTTATTTGGCTCGGTTTTTCTATCCTGGCTTGTCCCATATTTATCGGAGAATATCATTTGATGGATCGACAATTCTTGTGACATCTCATGTCTTTGTATTTTTGACCACTTAGGACTCGATTTGGATCCATAGTGCGCCGTTTGAATGTTTGAGTCAAAGTTTGAGTGAGGTTTTGACAGAGTATTGGCCCTAAGTTTTTCATAAGGATCTGTCTCCGTTATGAATAAATTTGGTAGTTTCATTATTTTGTCTGTGATTACCAACGAGCTATATCTAGTTCGGAAGCTTTGGTAAACATGCGTAACCGCCTCGGAGATTTTAAGGTTACAGATTTGTGATAATCAATGAGTAAACAAATCGAATTTCTTCGCGTGTTTTCGAACTCTATCAGTGACCAAGTGACTTTCAAATTAGGATTTCTTTTTGAACTGTGCGTGTTTTCTGTCAATCATAGCCTTAATCTCAGTTTCTACTAATTGAAACCCTCAAGTTCTTCATAGCTTTCATTTAGTTTGTCAGTTGTAATTCTCATTCGTCATTTGTAAGCTCCATTACCTATTCTTAATTTTCCATGTCTCGAGACAACTTTATCAGGAACTCTTTCAGGAGCCTTTAGGTACTGTACTGCCTTTGGGAGAATTCCAGGCTGATTATGTGTTGAATAATAGTTAAGTAAATAACCAAACTAGTTATATCTTCGTCCATGGTCGTAAGAGTAATTATTTGTTTGTTTTCTAATATTCATATATCTCGTCTTTAATTTCAATGTTATGATATGATCGTATCGGAGGTTTCAACGATTTGCCAGTAAACAGTTTTCTACTTTCCCTCTAAATACTCTTCGATTAGTTTTTTCCTTAAATTCTGACTTTGCTCGGCAATTCTTGCCGAGACAGGACTGAGACTGTCGCAAGATGTTTAGTGTTTACGTTTGAGGTTAATTGATGAGCAGTGTTCCCAAACGTTTGTTCTTTTTTTAATCATTACTCATGTCCTTTATTTTTTATTAGTGGTGCATTAAAGGATTATTTCAATCAACCATAACCCACCCACTTGCTTCCTATTAACTTCCAGAATCCAGATGTTTGCTCGTGAAATGTTGTGGCCACGGCCGTGGTTGTGGATCATTTTATGAAATAAGCAATCTGAACAATCAACTTATTTCTCAGTGCTCAACCCATCTTTCAGTTCTGTAACTCAATCTAGATTTTATTATTTGCTTTACAAACGCTCACCCACTTCTTTAAGCCAAGAATTCTTGTTTTCGGGTGTGTAGTGAATTCTGTCACGAATCAGTTTGTTGCTATCTTGTCCCTTCCGATCGAAGAGAATGAATTTTAATGTTTTTAATTGCAAGGTTTTGAACCAGACGTCAGAGCCACTGTCAAAGTTGTGGTTTTTATAACTGGTGGCAACTAGTTAATACTGATTGATTTCAATGGGTTAGGATGATTAAAATCCTTGGTGGTTTTCAAAGGTGTGTTCTTCGAGGAGTGATTTTATCATGTTGCATCTCACTTTAACTGTCTCGTGCCTTTACAGAAGTAGTAACGCTGTCAGTATCCTTATTTAACTGCTGCTAGCAATGTTTCTAAAATTGGGCTTTTGAAACGAGAGTCTCCTTTTAGAAAATTTTATTAGTAGTCAGCTGTATTCTGCGTCAAATCAAAAAATTCAGAGTGTAAGAAATGCTAGTTGGGGTATCATTAAAACTCAAGTCTTTCAAGTAAGTCACATCAATTTTCACTTCAAACTCTACCATTAACTCTGTCTTTCAATGGATTTGTGTATATTTATCTTCAAAAATTTTGGTGATAAAATAGCTAGGTCATTTCAGGAAAGATTGCTGATGACAGCTCTTTATTTACATGTGCGGATGGACGCATTTCTGTCTTATGCACAGAACTTTGTGGATAATGTTCACAGCTGGGAGTTCATTTATCTGCGTAGTTGCATACAAATGGAGTGCGCTTTGCAAAGCTGTCATTGGCAATATTTTCTTAAATAAACGCTATCAAGATGATCAGAAATGTAAGCAAATCTATTTTGACATAACTCGGCTGATAAATTTTGTATGCAGCAGCTAGTACTAAAAGTTGTTACCAGTGGTGTAGCGTGTAGTGAGGCATTAAGTATTGCATTTTGTTCATTTAAAACCTTTCAATAGATCAAACTCCTGAGCCCACTACACACCCAGTAGCTTCATATTTTTCATGGATTTAAATGCGCACAGTACAATGTTGCCACATTGCAGTATTTTGTGAATCCCATAAACTTGGTAGCGCAAAGACATCCGTGTACGAGCTGAGTACTTAAATTTTTTTCATTTTTAAAATCACGCAATACTGATCCTTGTTCTATTCAGGGTACCGGAAACATTTTAAACTCCATGCCTGCTGAATTTCAAATATTGTCCCTTTAATTTCAACGCCAAGTTATTTTTCTGACTTTTTTTTTAATTTTTTTTCTTTTTGGTGGGTGAACTATAGCGAGAGGATGAAGTAGAAGAGGAAGCAGAAGAAAGGTGCGGTAGGTACAAAAAATTAGACTTGGTCCTTCGGATATCAGCGCCTTTGGGCATTAAATCTTTTGCACTTTCATGCGCCTGCAATTTATGAGTTATGCAATGGTTTGCGTTGAGCGCAGCCAACAGATTGTAATAATAATTCGGAATAATGAAGATCAGATAAAATCTCAGGCTGAAATCTGAAGGGATAGGGGGCTAGAAGAAACACAAGAGTAGAAAGGGTGGGAAGAGGGGAGGGGAGGAGACTTGGTTGCTTTGATATCAGCTAGTTTGTAAGTTGAATCTGAGAGATCTCATGCACAATCATGCATCTCTCAGAAAAGGGTTTAAAAAAAACTGATTTTGAAAGAAAAGTTTTTAAAGAGAGGAGATGGAGGTAGGAAAGAGGAAGGTAGTAAAAGGGAGAGGTTTGGAGAAATTTTTGGATCTTGACCGCCACGAGTTTAGGTACTTGAGGTTTACTGATAGTTTTGGTGAAATAAATTTATCCAAAATAATTTGAGACATGAAATTAATAGAAATTAAAAAAGAAAATGAACAAAAACACTAGCGCTCAGAAGTTTCACATAGAAAAGAAATTCTCACTCCAACACTCTCACTTACTCTGCATACCCAATGAAATTATACAGAACATAATACAGAGATGATAACTATAGATAAAAGGAACCAGCACAGAGCATTTTTCTCAAGAACGGCTGATTAAAAATGTTTTAAAATTGGTTACGGAATTGAAACAATTTTTTTCATTTTTGATATTTTTTTTCAAAAGCCCTCAACAGCTCCTCATTCATATTAGAAGAAGCTCACACACATTTATCAAGTTTTTTGCAAAAAAGCATCTTCTAAAAGTACGAAAAGAGTTCATATCCTCATATCAGAGGCAATTGCCAACATTTTTGCTCCCATAGACATTTACCAAAATACCCAGATTTTTTTAGCTATCGGGACTTAAAAGATTTTTGAATCAACCCTTGTGCTTATCCACTTGAGAATTTCTCACAAATCTTGACAGATTCTGAGAAAATATATAGAAACCTTCTGATCGATGTGCAACATGTTAACTTGAGGAGAAAAAATAAGGTGTATTTTGTCAAATTAAAATGTTGGGACTTCAATGGCAGAATCGGACCGATTCCGTGGTCTGAGACATAGACTGCCCAGAATTTTAATTTAACGAAATACACATAATTTTTACTTTCTCGCTCTAATGAAATTAGGAAAATTTAGAAAGTATTGCGATAGCGCAGAGATTTTCAAAGTATTTTGTTTCGATAGTTGGCCTCTCACGACTAAGTTAGAATCTTGATTTTTACAAAATAATGGCCTCTCATCATGTCTAATACCATCAGAAAGAATATACTTCAATCATATTAGCATATTTCTTAACCCTTTCTAACTTAGAGACATTCATGCAAAAAAAATTCTGTGGCGTCTGTCCGTCAGTCTGTCAGTCCATCAGTCCGTCAGTCCATCAGTCCATCAGTCTGTCAGTCCGTGTGTACCTTCCCATAACTTTTGAAACATTGGTCCTTATGCTTTCAGATTTTGCACAGCTGTTACTTTTTAGATTCCCCAGAGGCACTTTTTTTGTTTTTTTGAAATTTCAACTTTTAGGTTAGTTATAGGGAAAAAATGATTTCCATTGAAATCAATGGTAAAATGGGTAAAAATGGGTAAAACTGGAATAATTCAAGTTTGGCTCAATCAATTTTGATGAAAGTTAGCAAAAACAATCTACATTCAGCCTACTATAAAATAAACTACACATAGTTACAAGATTCAACCCTTAAAACCGTTTAAAAAATCAAAATAAGTGCGCTCGAGCCAAAAAATGGAATTATCGTGAGAAATTAATCTTTTTACTTGGAATCAATCAATTATGTCTCGATGAATTTTGATAATACTTTTGTTCACACAATCCACTATCAAAATACTAACATATTTTGCTTTCTTAGTCACCATACACAACCGCTAAAACCTTTTTGAGAGGCAATATAGGTGCAATTGAGAAAAAAATATGGGAATATAAGCAAACAAAAACATATTCCTATTAATTGGGATAATTCAGGTTTGGTCCAATGAATTTTGATGAAAACTGGCAAATACAATCTACAATTAGTCTACAAAAGAAAGTATCCCTTGCAGTTACAATATACAACCCTTAAGAGAGTTTAAAAATCAAAATAGGATGTTCGACCCAAAAAAAAGAATCAAATAAAGTGAGGAATTAATGCTAAAACTTGGAGTCAATCATTAATGGGATGAATTTTGATGAAACTTTGCACAAACATAACATGTTACCGACCCACTAAAATATTTCTCTCATACAGTCATCATAAAAAACCTTTAAGACCGTTTCAAGGTGCAATATAGGTGCGATCGAGCAAAAATCTTTTAAACTAAGCCAATATAAAGACAAAAATAATATTTGGAATAAGTAATTCAAGCATGACTCAATTAAGTTTAATGAATATTAAAACAAAATGTTTGCAATCTGCCTAGGCATAATTTTTTTTCCATGTATAGCTAGAACAAACAACTCTTAAGTCTGATACTGTTTAAAGGCAATGTAGGTTCCATCAAACCAAAATAAACTGTAGGGAATACCCTACGAACACTTTCTCACACCATTTTTATCTGGGGGCGGCCCCCAGACCCCCTTTGAAATTTTGGGGGAGTCCCATGGACACCCCTTTGAAATGCTGGGGGAGACTTCCAGACCCCCCTTTAGAATTCTGGGGGAGACCACCAGACCCGCAAATATTTATCAAATATTTTCATCTCTAGACATAATTCAGCCTTCAATCCGAAGAGTTTGCAAATTTGTAGAGAAGCTGTACGAATAGTTGCCTACTTCATCAATTGAAGGCTAATTGAGATCCCTAAATTCTAATCTGATGTTGTTTTCAACAAGTTTCAGATTAATTCCAGATTCCAATAAGTTCTTATTCTTTAAGTTGCATTGCAAATTTGTAGCGAAGCTGTACGAATAGTTGCCTACTTCATCAATTGAAGGCTAATTGAGATCCCTAAATTCTAATCTGATGTTGTTTTCAACAAGTTTTAGATTAATTCCAGATTCCAATAAGTATTTGGAGTTGGAGTTGTTGGAGTTTCTTTTTTTCCTTAGTTTTTATAGGTTGTCAAAATCGATATTGATTCTTGCATTTCCTCCAATAAATACAATTTTTGGTTCCTTCTTTCAAATGGTGGATCTTCAAAACAATTTTTTAGTTTAGCAGATTAAACCCCCCTCCAAAGATGTACTTTGTTTGTAGACTGCGTACACAAAATTTCAACAAAATTCATCCAGCCACTTTTGATTGACTCTTCTTTATACTTTTAATTTTCCTTATACGTTCTTTTTTTGGTTTGATCGAACCTATATTGCCTTTAAACGGTATCAGACTTGAGAGTTGTTTATTGTGGCTATACATGGAAAAAAAAAATTATGCCTAGGCAGATTGCAAACTTTTTGTTTCAATATTCATCGAACTTAATTGAGTCATGCTTGAATTACTTATTCCAAATATTATTTTTGTCTTTATTGGCTTAATGTAAAAGATTTTTGCTCGATCGCACCTATTTATTGCCCCTTGAAACGGTCTTAAAGGTTTTTCATGATGACTGTATGAGAGAAATATTTTAGTGGGTCGGTAACATGTTATGTTTGTTCAAAGTTCCATCAAAATTCATCCCATTAATGATTGACTCCAAGTTTTAACATTAATTCTCACTTTAATTCTTTTTTTTTGGTGGAACGCCCTATTTTGATTTTTAAACTCTCTTAAGGGTTGTATATTGTAACTGTAAGGAATACTTTCTTTTGTAGACTAATAGTAGATTGCATTTGCCAGTTTTCATCAAAATTCATTGGACCTAACCTGAACTATCCCAATTAATAGGAATATATTTTTATTTGCGTTTATTCCCATATTTTTTTCTCAATCGCACCTATTTTGCCTCTTGAAAAGGTTTTATCAATTGTGTATGGTGACTAAGAAAGAAAAATATGTTAGTATTTTGATAGTGGATTGTGTGTACAAAAGTTTCATCAAAATTCATCGAGCCCTAATTGATTGACTCCAAGTAAAAAGATTAATTTCTCACGATAATTCCATTTTTTGGCTCGAGCGCACTTATTTTGATTTTTTAAACAGCTTTAAGGGTTGGATATTGTAACTATGTGTGGTTTATTTTTTAGTAGGCTGAATGTAGATTTTTTTTGCTAACTTTCATCAAAATTGATTGAGCCAAACTTGAATTATTCCAGTTTTACCCATTTTTACCCATTTTACCATTGATTTCAATGGAAATCATTTTTTCCCTATAACTAACCTAAAAAATGGAATTTCAAAAAAACAAAAAAAGTGCCTCTGGGGAATCTAAAAAGCAACAGCTGTGCAAAATCTGGAAGCATAAGGACCAATATTTCAAAAGTTATGGGAAGGTACACACGGACTGACAGACGCCACAGAATTTTTTTGCATAAATGTCTCTAAGTTAGAAAGGGTTAAGAAATATGGGAATATGGTTGAAGTATGTTCTTTCTGATGGTATTAGACATGATGAGAGGCCATTATTTTGTAAAAATCATGATTGACTTAGTCGTGAGAGGCCAACTATCGAAACAAAATACCTTGAAAATCTTTGCGCCATCGCAATACTTTCTCAATTTTTCTAATTTCATTAGAGTGAGAAAGTAAAAAGAACGTATAAGGAAAATTAAACGCATAAAGAAGAGTCAATCAAAAATGGCTGGATGAATTTTGTTGAAATTTTGTGTACGCAGTTTACAAACAAAATACATCTTTGGAGGGGGGTGTAATCTGCTAAATTAAAAAATTATTTTGAAGATTCACCGTTTGAAAGAAGGAAACAAAAATTGTATTCATTGGAGGAAATGCAAGAATCAAATCGATTTTGACAACCTATAAAAACTAAGGAAAAAAAGAAACCCCAACAAATAGAATGAATGCAACTTAAAGAATATGCACTTATTGGAATCTGGAATTAATCTAAAACTTGCTGAAAACAACATCAGAATAAAATTTAGGGATCTCAATTAGCCTTCAATTGATGAAGTAGGCAACTATTCGTACAGCTTCGCTACAAAGCAAACTCTTCGGATTGAAGGCAGAATTAGGTCCAAGAGATGAAAATATTTGATAAATATTTGCGGGTCTGGTGGTCTCCCCTAGAATTCTAAAAAGGGGTCTAATTCCGAGTTACGTCACCTAATGAGTGATACATCAATCGAAAAGACGTAACAAACTGAGCATTTCGGCGCAAACCGGAGGTGGATATCGTTTTTACATTTGAGATATCGAATGTCAATTTACAGATTGAGATATCTCGATTGTGAAAAACGATATCGAACTCCGGTCTGCGCCGAAATGCTCAGTTTGTTACGCCTTTTCGATTAATGTATCAATCAATAGGGGTCAAACCTCGGAATTTTTCAGATGGCCCTCCTTGGGGGCCAAAAACGTCTAAAAGTTTTGAGAGCTTCAAAACCAAAATTTGACTAAATGTTTGTTATGATTGAATTTTTTCTGAAAGGGGGTTACTTTTTAGAGTATTTTTTTGTCCTTGATTTTTAAATTCCGACTCTTCAAAGAGGAGTAATGATTTTTTGAAAATTACTCCAAATCGAACTTTGACCTTCAATGTATCAAAAACGAAAAACGATATTGAACTTCCATTCGTACCCAAAGTCTGATAATTTCACCCTCTTTTTGATTAATAAATAAAATATGGGGGTCCTCGTTTGAAGTATTGAATTTAGGGACGTGGTATCCGCCCTGCGGGCCCCCCAGAGATGGCTCCGAAATCGGAAACCCCCTATAAAGATGTCCCCCTCAAGCTAATTGAACACGTGTTTCAGTGTTTTTCAAAATCCGGAGCCGTTCTCGAGATATTTGGCCTAGCTCCTTTTTTAATTGACACCCTATATGCTATGAAACTTAATAAAAAACGGTATTACAAGAATAACAATGCAGTCAAAGCAGCTTACACTGATTGACTGCATGTTATCTTTGTATCGCTAGGCTGCGATACAAAATCTGCTGGCTGCTTGTTTTTTTTTTTTGTTAGATTCAATCAGATATGTAGTTAGTTTTATTTTGCTCATAGTATTTTTTTTCTCTTGTGAATAATACTCCGTTGAACCAAGGAGGCGTGTTGAGTCTATGGTTCATCGGTAGATCGAAAATGTAATCTTTGCGTAGGCCTACTCAATACTTCTTCGTTCGTCATGGCCGGCATGGCTCGTTGTTCTTAGATCTCTCGCCTGAACTAATTATTGTTTTTATCTGTGATAATCATTTTAAGTATTTTGATTATCTTTAATATAATCATCGTTCCGTATAATTATGTGTTCCTTCAATACGATCCACCTATAATTCCTTTTAGTTCCTATATATTTAACCTATTTTAACAATTATGGTTTACGTTTTTAGTAAGAGTAGTAGAGTAGTTAGTTCAGCAGGATTTGTTTACTTTCATTCATAACAATCATAGCATAATGTTTGAAATTTTGAATGCATACGTTCTTTAAAAAAATAAAAATAAAAAAAAATAGGTAGATGACGGTATACTTGACTTGCAACTTGACTTGTGCTGTGTCCTCTGCACTGTTTTGTTCTATTGTGCCTTTATATTATTAATTTCAAAACATTTTTAAGTTTGGAATAAAGAAATTTTCTGCTATTTTGTCCATCATAGAAGATGAAAGTTGGGTTTTCTGCACTCTTGTGTAATTTCCTTCTGCAATTACAATTACTGAACTTATGATGATTTTGTATTTTTATTTACCTTATAACTACCTTTGAGGTGTTTTTCAGTTAAAGGGCAAATTGGGTGAACTCTATTCTTGAGAAAAACGTATTTGTAAGTTTATAATGCAGTGAGTACTGACATACCAGCAGTGGTTTCTTCATTAGTTCTCAGCTCAACGGTGGTGTGTCAACTTATGGCTTTTTAAGGACACAGCGTCAGGGTGCCTACCTATACGTGTCGTCTCACTGAAAACCGCCTCTATTAAATTTCCACTGAATCGCTGATAAAGATAAATTTTAAGTGATCACCTTCGGAAAGAACATACATTGCAATTGGCGGGAAGTCGAGGTAGTTTTAAATTAGTAACCTGTTGTTGACAGTTCTGGTTTTTCATGCCCGATTGTCATTTGGAAGTCTCTCTATTGGTAGTGCTTACTTAATCTGAATGGACAGTGATACATTTTTGTTCACTTACTGCACAGAAAACTGTAGCTGTTTAGCAACTAGCTAAGTAATATGAGACAAATTCCATCTTCTCTTTCTCTAGGTGTCTCTTACTATTTTATTCAATACCCTCTGTGGTAAATGAGGTTATCATTTAATGGCTTCAGAAAAAGTTTCAGTTCCTACAGCAATTAATATTGCCGATGCCTTATGCGATGCTGTCTATTGCGGACTGAATGCTGGTGCCATCACTTTGGCAGGGACATAAAGGGCTAAAAGATCGCTGAAAGTCAGCCTCTTGACAGGGCTGTGAATTGGAATTAATTTTTGGAACCGGATCTGCTACTGTTTTGCCTCCAATTTTGGTTCTGGTCCATTTCCAGTTCCACCTTACCAAGAGGTAGAGCTCGTTTCAGAAGTGTAGGCGCACGTAAACCATAATCCTTTGCGAATCTTCAACTCTAATTCCTTCAAATCAAAACCAAACTTGCCGACTTTATTATTTGGCTTTAAAAGTGTTCCTCATTGTAAAGTTAACGCTCAATTTCATTTTCATTCATTTTTTTCGAGTAATATCAGAAATAATGTTGACAAATTCCAAAAATTATCGGTCTAGGTCTGCCTACATGTCTGGAACTGGCTCTATTTCAGTTTTCATTTTGATGATAAATGATTGGGAGAACCAAACCTATTATATTACAAGTTGTTCAATTACGACCGAACCTACAGACACAAGGAAACAAAGCAAGAATATATTGGATTGATTAAGATTAAGTATTAATCAATGAAAATCAACGATTACAATAGGACATTGTCGAAAAAGAAACAAATAAACAAGGGGAAAAATGAGCAAAAAGCCACGATCTAGATGAATCTTGCAAAAAACCACAGAACAAGTCTGATGGATAGGGACTATGTTCGCAATGAATCGAGATGTAGCCTGTACAATGTACAGCATCTTGTTTTGGAGGCGATCAAATTTTCGTTAATATTATAGAGGAAAAAGCAAATCAAGATTTGGGAATCGTAGTTTTACAGCAAGTAAAGAGAGTAGGGATCTCCATTGAGATCCATACTCTCGGAGATCCATACTCTCATATGATTAGCGGAATTTTTTCGAATAGGTAGTACAGTATTCACCGCTGAGGACTTTTGCCTCAAAACCGACCAGCGTTGGTGAGATTCGGAGATCCATAGTACCTGCTTGGCGTAAAAACCCTCCGCACTCTGCACTTTGAAAACTTGCGAATGCATGGAGCGGAACTTTACATTTTCCGGCGGGAAAAAATTCAAACACTATGGCACAAAAATTTTTGATTTCTCAATAAGTAATGATTCAATAAACCTCCGACTGTGCATAGCTCATCTTTAGGGTAAATCAGATAAGATCTCTTCGTTCGTTGGTTGATACCTGTCGCCATATTTTATACAGAGGCCGTGTATCTTTACTTTCCGAACTCCCCTCGTAAGTGGGTTATACTCAGTGGAGTTGCGTGCCATCTGGCAACAATGCAATTGCTCCATTTAAACTCATTAAATATATCGAATTTTCCTTGTGCACTTTGACCTGAATTCGATCTCTTACATGAGTTTAAATAAAGAGAATACATTGTTGCCGAATTGCACGCGACGCCTCTGGTTATACTTAATGGATCAACTTCTTCTAAGGCGTATTTAATATGTTAGTACCCTGGTAAAAATGACGACTATACGACTATTCCAAAACGACAAAAAACATAGTTGCCAACTATAATCTATAGTTGGCCAACTATGTTTATACTCGTTTTTGGAACGGTTATAGTCGTCATTTTTACCAGGTATTAAAGAAGTACACTGAAAAAACGGCTATCGTAAGATTTACCATACCTTGCTTTAAATTTTTGACCACCCAAGAAAATCGTAAATTTTACATTTTCCATGGTTTGAGTTCAAGACGTATTGGTTAAACTTTAACCATAAGTTTCAAGTCAAAATCCTCCGCATGGATCTCAAAGTTCTCCAGCAACATCTCAAAGTTTTCCAACAACATCTCAACGTTTTCCGATAACATCTCAAAGTTCTCCGATAACATCTCCAAGTTCTCTGCAGATTTATTCCACGCCACAGTCGTAATCCACACCTGTTTTATCAGATCCTAACCTAAGGTACCCTAAACATCATCAACCCAAGCAGACTATAATTCAGCAATCTCAACCTACGATAACTCCTAGAGTTAGATGACCTCCTCGTCCATATTTGTTCAGCAAACCTTCGGTTGAAATTACGTTCGTTTTGAATATTCTTTTTTCCGTTTTTTTTTTTTTAAATTTTTATTATCTTTTTTACTTTTTCTTATCCCTTCAATTATAAGTCTAGTCTTTTGTATAATTTGATTGCTTTCCAATGCCTGCGAAGATTGTTATATCGTAAGTTGGCAATACAACCAACGAATTAAGTGTCCTGTTAAGCAAGGGCCTATAGCCCTCACTAGACCCCTAACTTCACTCTTGTATTAGGTAATCTTTCATTAAAATGACTGTGTTTTTAGATCAAGTTTCGTCTCTCTTAGAGTTCAATTTACCTCAGCTAGTCATATCATATTTAAGATAATCTTACTAATCATCCTCAGATATAAAACTTGAAATTTTCCTTGCCGGATGAACGGATATTATGAGAAACAATGAAAAAATCAGTGCCAATGACGGCTTTTCGCCAGAGCTCCCGTATCATAATTTTTTGTTTTTTCAGTATCAAATCTGACGGAAAAACTAAAAAAAAGAAAAAAAAAACAAGCAGGGGAGCTCCAATACAATTTATGTATTCGTAAAGCGTGCCGCAATAAGTCTGTATACAGCCACGTCAAGGGCCACCCGGAGGGAGCAAGTCCGCTCGCGTCGTACATGAAATTTGATTTTTTTTAGTAAATTTTAATTTACTTATATAGCTGCTTTTGTTTCCCCCCCTCTCCCCCCCGGATGGACTCTATAAAGTACGTACTGTATATAGACTTTATATTATGTTTATACGTACTATACAATTGTACGTACTCTATGTTGGTAGTATAATATGTATTTAGTATATATATCACGTATTGCAGAATATATGTGTATAGCAGTAATATATATAGCAAATATATAGTAAATGTAGTATATGTGTTTAGCATATAAAGCTTATGCATTGTAATAATGCAATATATGTACTTTATGCATTATATGCATAGTATGCATTATATGAAGAATTTTTTTATAGGGGGAAATTTGGGGTTTCCCCCCCCACCACCCGTTTTATTTCCCCCCTCCCTTGGTTCTCCACCTTGGTTCATCCATTCACCAATCAAAAGCGTCCATTTAAAAATTGGATAATACTCGATTCTGATTGGTTGATCCATTGACCAATCAGCAGCGTCCATTTCCAAATTGGGAAATACTCGATGCTGATTGGTTACTCGGTTGACCAATCAGTAGCGTCAATTTTAATAAATGGGAAATACTCGCTTCTGATAAATCAATGACACAAGAAAATCGGCAACAGTAAATTAAAATTTACTAATAAATGTATTTGCTTCAGCAAATACCGTACAGAATTTTTTTTTTTTTTTCTTTTTATTTTCAGTCTTTAGACAAAAGCCCATAGCAAAAAAAACATAAATAAAAAAAAATGTTAAATTACTCAATTTACACATAAACTATACCAGACAAATTAAATAAACTAACGTAAAATAAACATAAAAATCAAAGACTGAAAATTCGGTACCTCCATAGGCTAGCCTGTTTTGGAGGTTACCAATTAATCACGTGGTCTTGAGCGGGAAAAGGGTCATCTTTAGAGGCGATTTTCTCAGAAACATGTAGATTAAAAACAAATCGGTGGGGCGAAAATCTTGCTCAATAAGTCTAATGGCTGTAAAAAAAAAAAAAAAAAAAAGAAAAGAAAAAGAAAACAAGCAGCCAGCAGAGTTTGTATCGCAGTCTAGCGATACAAAGATAACATGCAGTCAATCAGTGTAAGCTGCTTTGACTGCGTTGTTATTCTTGTAATACCGCTTTTCATTAAGTTTCATAGCATATAGGGTGTAAATTTTAAAAAAGGAGCTAGGCCAAATATCTCGAGAACGGCTCCGGATTTTAAAAAACACTGAAACACGTGTTCAATTAGCTTGAGGGGGACATCTTTATTGGGGGTTTCCGATTTCGGGGCCATCTCTGGGGGCCCGCAGGGCGGATACCACGTCCCTAAATTCAATACTTCAAAGGGGGACCCCCATATTTCATTTATTAATAAAAAGAGAGTGAAATTATCAGACATTTGGTGCGAATCGAAGTTCAATGTCGTTTTTCGTTTTTGATGCATCGAAGGTCAAAGTTTGATTTGGACCCATTTTCAAAAATCATTACTCCTCTTTGAAGAGTGGGAAATTTTAAAAAACAAGGACACAAAAATACTCTAAAAAGTAAGCCCTTTTTAAAAAAAAATTCAAGTACAACAAACATTCAGTCAAATTTTGGTTTTGAAGCTCCCAAAACTTTTAGACGTTTTTGGCCCCCAAGGAGGGCCATCTGAAAAATTCCGAGATACGAACCCTATTGGAAGATACATTAATCGAAAAGGCGTAACAAACTGAGCATTTCGGCGCAAACCGGAGTTCGATATCGTTTTTCACAATCGAGATATCGCGATCTGTAAAGTGACATTCGATATTTCAAATGAAAAAACGATATCCACCCCCGGTTTGCGCCGAAATGCTCAGTTTGTTACGTCTCTTCGATTGATATGTATCACTCAATAGGATTCGTAACTCGGAATTTTTCAGATGACCCTCCTTGGGGGTCAAAAACGTCTAAAAGTTTTGGGAGCTTCAAAACCAAAATTTGACTAAAATTTTGTTATAATTGAATTTTTTTTCTAAAAAGGGCTTACTTTTTAGAGTATTTTTGTGTCCTTGATTTTTAAATTCCGACTCTTCAAAGAGGAGCAATGATTATGTGAAACATTCGATGTATCAAAACGAAAAACGATATTGAACTTCGATTCGCACCAAAAGTCTGATAATTTCACCCTCTTTTTGATTAATAAAAAAATATGGGGGTCCCCGTTTAAAGTATTGAATTTAGAGAGGTGGGAGCCCCTTGCGGACCCCCCCCCCCCCCGAGAGAGAGCCCCCAAATCGGCGACCCCCTAAAAAGATGTCCTGCTCAAAATAATTTAACACGTGTTTCAGCGTTTTTCAAAATCCAGAGCTGTTTTCGAGATATTCGGCCTGGCTCCTTTTTAATTGACACCCTGTATACATGGTGATCCTGAGCACCTGTACCAGACATTTTTCTTGAGAATGGCTGATTGAACTGTTTTGAATCATGGAAGTCGGATAGGGAATCGACCCTAAATTTTTCATTTTTCATGTTATCGATATAGCTTCCAATACCCATTTGGGGCTTATTTGAAGGGGGGGGGGCTCAATCACATTTATCTCAATTTTTTTTAAAAAAACACTCTTTTAAAATTATGAGAAAAGCTCGTGTTCTTGAAGTTGAGGCAATTTCCAACATTTTTGCTCCCATGGACATTTACCAAAAAACTTCAATTTT
Source organism: Trialeurodes vaporariorum (assembly GCA_011764245.1). NCBI lineage: Eukaryota > Metazoa > Arthropoda > Insecta > Hemiptera > Aleyrodidae > Trialeurodes > Trialeurodes vaporariorum. The sequence goes on from VMOF01000111.1 coordinate 49,425,796, forward strand.
TTGAGTTATGGCGAATTTTTTGAAAAATTTTGAATTGGCTTTTGTGCCCACCATGTTGAGAATACTTCAAATACTTAACAGATTCTGATCAAATGGAAGGATCCATTTTGATTGATGTGCCACTAGTTAGGTACCTTAAAGTGAAAAAATTAGGTATATTTCGGAAAATTAAAATTTTGGGCAGTCAATGTCTCAGATGATGGAATCCGTCCAATTCTGCCATTAAAGTCCCAAAATTTTGATTTGAAAACATACACCTTCTTTCTTCTCCTCAAGGTACGTAACATGTTGCACATCGATCGGAAGGTTTCGATATATTTTTTCAGAATCTGTCAAGATTTTTGAGAAATTCTCAACTGGGTGGCCACAGGGGTTGATTCAAAAATCTTCCAAGTCCCCATAACTAAAAAAATCTGGGTGTTTTGGTTAATTTCTATGAGAGTAAAAATGTTGGCGATTGCCTCTGCTATGAGGATATGAACTTTTTTCGTACTTTTAGAAGATGCTTTTTTGCAAAAAACTTGATAAATGTGTGTGAGCTTCTTCTAATATGAACGAGGAGCTGTTGAGGGCTTTTGAAAATATCAAAAATGAAAAAAATTGTGTCAATTCCGTAACCGATTTTGGTTTCAAAACATTTTTAATCAGCCGTTCTCGAGAAAAATGCTCTGTGCTGGTTCCTTTTATCTATAGTTATCATCGCTGCATTATGTTCTGTATAATTTCATTGGGTATGCAGAGTAAGTGAGAGTGGTGGAGTGAAAATTTTCTTTTCTATGTGAAACTTCTGAGCGCTAGTGTTCTTGTTCATTTTCTTTTTTAATTTCTATTAATTTCATGTCTCAAATTATTTTGGATAAATTTATTTCACCAAAACTATCGGTAAACCTCAAGTAAACTCGTGGCGGCCAAGATCCAAAAATTTCTCCAAACCGCTCCCTTTTACTACTTTCCTCTTTCCTACCTCGATCTCCTCTCTTTAAAAACTTTTCTTCCGAAATCTGTTATTTTAACCTTATCTGAGAGATGCATGATTGTGCATGAGATCTCTCAGATTCAACTTACAAACTAGCTGATATCAAAGCAACCAAGTCTCCTCCCTTCCCCTCTTCCCACCCTTTCTACTCCTGTGTTTCTTCTAGCCCCCTACCCCTTCAGATTTCAGCCTGAGATTTTATCTGATCTTCATTATACTTAATAATTATTACAATCTGTTGGCTGCGCTCAACGCACACCATTGCATAACTCATAAATTGCAGGCGCATGAAAGTGCAAAAGATTTAATGCCCAAAGGCGCTGATATCCGAAGGACCAAGTCTAATTTTTTTTTACCTATCGCACCATTCTTCTGCTTCCCCTTCTACTTCATCCTCTCACTATAGTTTACCCACCAAAAAGAAAAACAAATTAAAAAAAAGTCAGAAAAACAACTTGGCGTTGAAATTAAAGGGACAATGTTTGAAATTCAGCAGGCATGGAGTTTAAAGAGTTTAAAATGTTTCCGGTACCCTGAATAGAACAAGGATCAGTATTGCGTGATTTTAAAAATAAAAAAACGTAAGTACTCAGCTCGCTGAGTACACGGATGTCTTCGCGCTACCGAGTTTATGGGATTCACAAAATACTGCAATGTGGCAACATTGTACTGTCCGTATTTAAACCCATGAAAAATATGAAGCTACTGGGTGTGTGGTGAAGTCTTAGGAGTTTGATCTTTTGAAAGGTTTAAATGAACAAAATGCAATAATGCCTCACTACAAGCTACACCACTGGTAACACTTTCAGTACTAGCTGCTGCATACAAATTTAACAGCCGAGTTATGTCAAAATAGATTTGCTTACATTTCTGATCATCTTGATAGCGTTTATTTAAGAAAATATTGCCAGTGACAGCTTTGCAAAGCGCACTCCTTTTGAATGCAACTACGCAGATAAATGAACTCCCATCTGTGAACATTATCCACAAAGTTCTGTGCATAAGACAGAAATGCGTCCCTCCGCGCATGTAAATAAAGAGCTGTCATCAGCAATCTTTCCTGAAATGACCTAGCTATTTTATCACCAAAATTGTTGAACATAAATATACACAAATCCATTGAAAGACAGAGTTAATGGTAGAGTTTGAAGTGAAAATTAATGTAACTTACTTGAAAGACTTGAGTTTCCATGATACCCCAACTAGCATTTCTTACACTCTGATTTTTTTGATTTAGAACACAGCTGACTACTAATTAAATTTTCTAAAAGGAGACTCTCGTTTGAAAAGCCCAATTTTAGAATACATTGCTAGCAGCAGTTAAATAAAGATACTGACAGCGTTACTACTTCTGTAAAGGCACGAGACAGTTAAAGTGAGATGCAACATGATAAAATCACTCCTCGAAGAACAAACCTTTGAAAACCACCAAGGATTTTAATCATCCTAACCCATTGAAACCAATCAGTATTAAATAGAAGCCGTTTCAGATAACTTCGGTTCTGACAGCTCTCTTTTCACATGCGTGAAAACGTTGACGCCACTCACTGCGAGAATCATTAGAAATTTTTGCCGCACAAAATAGACTCGTTTAATATCGTAATTAGTGAATTTTTACATTAAAGCGTAATTGAAAGCTTGCTATTGTCCTTCCTTGCATGTAAAGAAAGAACTGTCAGAACCGAAGCTATCTGAGACAGCCTTTAGTTGCCATCGGTTATATAAAAACCACAACTTTGAAAGTGGCTCTGACGTCTGGTTCAAAAACTTGCAATTAAAAACGTTAAAATTCATTCTCTTTGATCGGAAGGGACAAGATAGCAATAAACTGACTCGTGACAGAATTCACTACACACCCGAACACAAGAATTCTTGGCTTAAAGAAGTGGGTGAGCGTTTGTAAAGCAAAAAATAAAATCTAGATTGAGTTACAGAACTGAAAGATGGGTTGAGCACTGAGAAATAAGTTGATTGTTCAGATTGCTTATTTCATAAACAGACGAGTAATGATCCACAACCACGGCCGTGGCCACAACATTTCACGAGCAAACATCTGGATTCTGGAAGTTAATAGGAAGCAAGTGGGTGGGTTATGGTTGATTGAAATAATCCTTTAATGCGTCACTAATAAAAAATAAAGGACATGAGTAATGATTAAAAAAAAAACAAACATTTGGGAACACTGCTCGTCAATTAACCTCAAACGTAAACACTAAACATCTTGCAACAGTCTCAGTCCTGTCTCGGCAAGAATTGCCGAGCAAAGTCAGAACTTAAGGAAAAACTAATCGAAGTGTATTTAGAGGGAAAGTAGAAAACTGTTTATTGTCAAATCGTTGAAACCTCCGATACGATCAAATCATAACATTGAAATTAAAGACGAGATATATGGATATGAGAAAACAAACAAAAAATTACTCTGACGACCATGGACGAAGATATAACTAGTTTGGTTATTTACTTAACTATTATTCAACACATAATCAGCCTGGAATGCTCCTAAAGGCAGAAACTAAAGGCTCCTGAAAGATTTCGTGATAAAATTGTCTCGAGACATGGCAAATTAAGAATAGGTAATGGAGCTTACAAATGACAAATGAGAATTACAACTGAGAAATTAAATGAAAGCTATGAAAAACTTGAGTGTTTCAATTAGTAGAAACTGAGATTAAGACTATGATTGACAGAAAAAACGCACAGTTCAAAAAGAAATTGTAATTTTAAAGTCACTATTGATTGAGTTCGAAAACACGTGAAGAAATTCGACTTCCTTACTCATTGATTTTCACCACTCTAACCCTAAAATCTCCGAGACGGTTACGCATGTTTACCAAAGCTTCCGAACTAGATAAAGGTAGGTATAGCTCGTTGGCAGCCACAGACAAAATAAAGAATCTAGCAAATTTATTCATAACGGAGACAAATCCTTCATGAAAACTTAGGGTCAATACTCAATACCTAACTCAAAATTCAAAGATTTCAAACGGCGCACTGTGGATCAAAATCGACTGCTAAACGGTAAAAAATACAAAAACATGAAATATCACAAAATGTATCCATCCATCGAATAAAAGACTCCAATAAATAAGGGACAACCCAAGAATAAAAAATTCTGTACGGTATTTGCTGAAGCAAATACATTTATTAGTAAATTTTAATTTACTGTTGCCGGTTTTTTTGTGTTGTTGATATATTTTGAATGTCGAATGATTTGCCACATGGTTGGAATTTTTTTTGACATTTTTGGTAACTGGTCAATTGAACTGTAATTTTTGATTGATTAACCGGTCAGTGTTGAGTATATTTCTCAAATATTAATATGGTTGCTTCTGTATGATCGATGCATCCTCTAATCTACCCTCCTCTTATGTGGCCCTTCCTGCTTCCATTTCACCCATATTTATCCTCCACAATCCAGTATTTCAACCGTATTTGGTCCCTTGTTCCCTCCATATCCCCTATATTTGGCCCTTTATGCCCCTATTTTCCAGTATTTCCCTTATTGACTCCTATTTCCCAGCATTTGCTCATATTTGCACTTATTAATACCTATATGCGCCTTCATTCACCTCAATGCGTTCCCATTCGCCCAAAATACTCCTTACTTGCTCCTTTTCTGCTTCATTTCACCCATGTTTTCCCCTTCCTGACCTCAATGCAACCCACTTCTGATTGGTCAATGGACCGACCAATCAGGATCAAGTATTCTCCATTGATTAAAATGGACGCTTCTGATTGGTCAATGGATCGACCAATCAGGATCGAGTATATCCAATTGATTGAAATGGACGCTTCTGATTGGTCTATGGACTGACCAATCAGGATCGAGTATTCCCCATTGATTGAAATGGACGCTTCTGATTGGTCAATGGACCGACCTTTGTGATCGCATTTTCCTTTATTGACACTTACTTGCCTGAATGCGCCCATATTTCCACTTATTCATTGCTATAAGCGCCCTCAATTAACCTTATTTTTCTCGTTTGCCCCTGATTCCCTTTATTTGGCCCCTTCATGTCCCTATTTAACCTATATTTGGCCCCTCCTAACCCCTTTCTCACCCATATTTGACATTTCTCCCCTGCATTTTACCCATTTTTGGCCTTTTTTGCCCCTTTGTGCTCGTATTTTCCCTTACTGACACCTATTTGCCTGAATTCGTCCATAAAATCTGTGGAATTCCTTGAAACCTGCGGAATTCTTTAAACTCTGGGGTATTCCCTAAAATCTGGGGAATTCCCTAAAATCTGGGGAGTTCCCTGAATTCTGGGGAATTCCCTAAATTCTGGGGAATTCCCTAAAATCTGGGGAATTCCCTAAATTCTAGGGAATTCCCTAAATTCTGGGGGATTCCCTAAATTCTGGGGGATTCCTTAAGTTCTGGGGGATTCCCTAAATTCTGGGGAATTTTTGAGTTAGGTATTGAGTATTGACCCTAAGCATTTGATAATCATTTATCTCCGTCATGAATGAATTTCTATTATTGCGGTGCTTAGTTCTTTTTTTGTCTGTGATTACCAACAAGCTTTACTTTTATCTAGTGCGGAAGCTTTGGTTAACCTGCGCGATCGCCTCGAAGAATTTAAGGTTAGCTTAGAAATAAGCGAAAAGCGAGTAAACCAACCGAATTTCCCTATCGCTGCAATGTATTTTAGCGTGTTTTCTAACTCAACCAGTGACTTTAAAATTTGAATTTCTTTTTGAACAATGCGTGTTTCTATCAAACATAGCCTTAATTTTAGTTTCTACCAATTGAAACACTCAAATTGTTCATAGCTTTCATTTAATTTGTCAGTTTCTGCAGTGTGTTTAAGCCATGTGTTATTGCCTCGTAATGCCGTAACGTATTAATTCTTGGCGTTTCCACCAGTAAAAGTGGTAAGTTTGTGGTGATTTATTAAAAATAATTGTAATTTGACCTTTCTCAGCAAACTTTCTTCTCCTGAGACAGATTTACCTAGGTACTCATTTTCATCTCCTAAAGTTGAGTGATAAAGTTTATTCAAGTTACTTTTTACACTACAAGTTGCTTGGAGTGCGGGAACTTGGCTCCTGCACTACCGTGCACCTAGATACTCACTGAAAAGTATTCATACTAAAGTATACTAAAGTATATATTCTGTGAGTTTTCTGAACTATGTCCTAATAAATGATTCATTACATAATTCTCCAAAATGTGAGGTGGTGATTCGAAAAAACCCAGATATGAAAGAAAGATTTTAAAAATATTTTTAAAATCTTGCCAAGTTCTTGCAGATAATCTATCAAATATCTTTCAATACATTGCAGCGATAGGGAAATTCGGTTGGTTTACTCGCTTTTCGCTTATTTCTAAGCTAACCTTAAATTCTTCGAGGCGATCGCGCAGGTTAACCAAAGCTTCCGCACTAGATAAAAGTAAAGCTTGTTGGTAATCACAGACAAAAAAAGAACTAAGCACCGCAATAATAGAAATTCATTCATGACGGAGATAAATGATTATCAAATGCTTAGGGTCAATACTCAATACCTAACTCAAAAATTCAAACGGCGCACTATAGATCCAAATCGAGTCCTAAGTGGTTAAAAATGCAAAAACATGAAATATCACAGGAATTATCGATCCATCGAATAATATTCTCCAGGAATAACCACCTAGCCAAATAAACCCCCTAAAATCATCTTTATAGTACACAGCTAGAATACTTGCTTTCTAACTTTCAACCGATCGATTTTTGACCGCCTAAGATTTGATTTGGGTTCATAGTGCGGCGGACCAAACATGGATAAAGAATATCGAAAACCCGGAATGGCGCGCGATTTGTTTCGTCCTAAATTCTGGGGAATTCCATAAACTCTGGGGAATTCCCTAAATTCTGGGGAATTCCCTAAATTCTGGGGAATTCCCTAAATTCTGGGGAATTCTCTGAATTCTTGGGAATTCCCTTAAAATACTGGGGAATTCCCTCGAATTCTCCCCTGCATTTCACCCATTTTTGGCCCCTTCTTGACCCTTTTCCCCTCTGTGTGCTCGTATTTTCCCTTATTGACACCTATTTGCCTGAATTCGCCCATAAAATCTGTGGAATTCCTTGAAATCTGCGGAATTCCCTAAAATCTTGGAAATTCCCTAAAATCTGGGGAATTCCCTAAAATCTAGGGAATTCCCTAAATTCTGGGGAATTCCCTAAAATCTTGGGAATTCCCTAAATTCTGGGGAATTCCCTAAAATCTGGGGAATTCCCTAAATTCTGGGGAATTCCCTAAATTCTGGGGAATTCCCTAAAATACTGGGGAATTCCCTCGAATTCTCCCCTGCATTTCACCCATTTTTGGCCCTTTCCCCTCTGTGTGCTCGTATTTTCCCTTATTGACCTATCTGCCTGAATTCGCCCATTTAACTTTATTTTTCTCATTCACCCCTAACTCCCCTTATTTGGCCCTTCCATGTCCGATTTCACCCATATTTGACCCCTCTCTTACTCATATCTGGCTCCTTCTCCCCTGCATTTCACCCATTTATTGCTGTAAGCGCCCTCATTTATCTTTATTTTTCTCGTTTGCCCCTAATTCCCCTTATTTGGCCCTTTCATGTCCTTATTTCACTCATATTTGACCCCTAACTAACCCCTCTCTTACCCATATTTGGCCCCTTCTCCCCTGCAATACCATAAAGTGGAAGTAAAACGGTAAAGTAAAACCATAATTTTCATTTTGACACCTATTTGCCTGAATTCGCCCATAAAATCTGTGGAATTCCTTGAAATCTGCGGAATTCCCTAAAATCTTGGAAATTCCCTAAAATCTGGGGAATTCCCTAAAATCTAGGGAATTCCCTAAATTCTGGGGAATTCCCTAAAATCTTGGGAATTCCCTAAATTCTGGGGAATTCCCTAAAATCTGGGGAATTCCCTAAATTCTGGGGAATTCCCTAAATTCTGGGGAATTCCCTAAAATACTGGGGAATTCCCTCGAATTCTCCCCTGCATTTCACCCATTTTTGGCCCTTTTCCCCTCTGTGTGCTCGTATTTTCCCTTATTGACCTATCTGCCTGAATTCGCCCATTTAACTTTATTTTTCTCATTCACCCCTAACTCCCCTTATTTGGCCCTTCCATGTCCGATTTCACCCATATTTGACCCCTCTCTTACTCATATCTGGCTCCTTCTCCCCTGCATTTCACCCATTTATTGCTGTAAGCGCCCTCATTTATCTTTATTTTTCTCGTTTGCCCCTAATTCCCCTTATTTGGCCCTTTCATGTCCTTATTTCACTCATATTTGACCCCTAACTAACCCCTCTCTTACCCATATTTGGCCCCTTCTCCCCTGCAATACCATAAAGTGGAAGTAAAACGGTAAAGTAAAACCATAATTTTCCTTGATATGCCTATGGGAATTCTTGTGACCCGGAAATAAACTCAAAACCTTCATTTGGCCCCTTTAGAGGCATGGGAATTCCCCAGCCGGGGGGGAGAGGGGGGGGGGAAACCCCCAAAACCCCCTATAAAAAATTGTTCATATAATGCATATAATGCATAAAGTACATGTATTGCATTTACTATATATTTACAATTTTAGTGCTATACACATATCTACTATACTACGTGATATATATACTAAATACATGTTATACCACCAAAATATAGTACGTACAATAGTATAGTACGTATAAACATAATATAAAGTCTATATACAGTAGGTACGTGCTTTATAGAGTCCATCCGGGGGGAGAGGGGGGGGAAACAAAAGCAGCTATATAAGTAAATTAAAATTTACTAAAAACCGAGCCAACTAAACCCATTAAAATCATCTATAACACTCAGCTAAAATACTAATTTTCCAACTTTGAAAGGGTCGAATTTGGACCGCCAAAGATTTGATTTCTGTCCATTGTGCGGCGAACCGAAGAATATCGAAAATCCGATATGGCGCGCGATTTATTTTTTTTCCTAGTTAAAGAATAGGGAGACTTTTGGCGTTGCCGCTCCGCAATATATCGAACGAAGGGGAAACCACCGTAAAACGAGACGCGATCATTACGCGAGGAAATCTGACAACGCACGTTTGCGACCAAGCCGAAAATTGTCGATTTTTATGCAGGAAGTTTATGGCCAAAATCGATACAAAACCATAACAAAAACATGCAGTACTTACTGCATGTTAAAAAAAAAAAAAAAATGGCTGAAAACTTTGATCCTAGGTATAGTTAAAAACCTGGGTAAAAAAGTCGATTCCGCCCATTTGAATACAAATAAATTCAAGCGTCCTGCTACAGCGCGGACCTCCAGAAAATCCTCTTATATTCAGGGACCCTACAGCAGAAAGTCATTCCGACTAAAGACTGAGTGCTCATCGTTGCCTGCTCAGATCACTCCACATACTCACGGATCGGTGCGCGTTTGGTACTAGAGTACCATATGTAAAAGAGATAGTATGGCGGTCTGTGAATCCTACGCTAATTGGCTGCGACATTTTAGGTGTTCAAGCAGCTCTTAGGGCCCAATTTCAAGATGGCCGATCGGGTCGATTGTGTAACCGGTGTAACCGTTGAGGTTATCTTCATACATTTTCTGGCGGGAAACGGTCATCGAACTCACCGTTTACCGACTCCGTTCTCATCCACAATGTAACATAGCCTCAAACAATACGACCGCCGCCATCTTGAAATTGCACCCTAAGAGCTCCATGATCGCAGACCGCCATACTCTCCTTACCTATACATATAGGTTCTCCATTCGGTACTGCTGTTCCGTTACAGTTTGCGCGGATTTTTTTTTATTTTCAGGGGAATAAAACGGCTGAACGCCCTTCGGGCGATTACGCGCGCTTCGCGCTGCGTTCACCCCCCGCTCGCTTCGCTCGCCCATGGTCTTTTTATAATCTAACTTGGGGTTGTCTGCACTCAAAAAGGGGGGTTTTATAGGGGGAAATAACAGTTTTTTACCTACTCTCGACCGAACGTAAAAATCCTGACACAAAAGCAAATGTGGCAGTTTCCAGGGGGCTTTCGGGCGGATCCGCGCGCAATATCATCCGGTCTTTTGTAAAAGCAAATTTTAACAAAAAAAAAAATTGGAAGAGAGTTTTCATGAGAGGGGGCTAAGGGGAGGGTGATGGTGAATGGTCCATTAATTAAACTAAACCCAATTTTTCAACTCTATAAATTAACAGGGGCTGATCACTGGTGCGAATACTGGGAGGGGGGAAAAGATCGGAGATAGCCGATAAGTATAATAAAACAGGCACTAGCAGAATTCAAGCCGGCGCGGCGCTCTCCCGATCCAAAGCATGAGCTGTTATTCCTCGGAGCTGGTGGTAGCTGACCGAAGGGGAAGAAATAAGCCTTTTGTAAAGGGATGCAATCTGATTTTGCTGGAAGTTCCTCTCTTTGCCGCAGAGTGATTGCTGGAGCGCTGCGGTAGCAACGCGGTGAGCACTCACAACCAGTCTTCAGTGAATACAACTCCTAGAGAAGAGCGGATCTGATTGTGAGTAAAAAAAAACTGTCGTGCACGCAGGCGCAAATAATAGAGAGAGGCAGCATCAATCTCTAGTCTCTCTCACTCGTCGGTTTGCAACGCACCGATGCTGGGCTATGAAGTCTGGGTTTTGAATAGCGGAGGCAGTCATAAAACTGTCAAAATCTGAATAGGGTGAGCTCTAGCTTGTGTGTGTAAACTCAGTATATTTTCTGTGTGTGCGCGACGAAGCCACTAAACACTTGCGCAATCTGTGCGTGTGTGTGTGCATCGAAGGCAAATCAAAGACTACTGAAGTCAGCTCAGGAATCTAAAACGGGGCCCCTTAAAACCACAAAATAAAATCGGTGAAAGCATCAAATGACTCCAAAACAAAAAATTATTCATGAAAAGTGTTTGATTTAACATACTCAAAAATCTCTCGAAAATACGCAATACAACCCGATCATGTAAGTTTTGATTCATATCCTGAAAACGAAATCTCCAAAACACACACGGCCACCAGAGGGAGCCTCTTTCAATGTATTATATTATTCATTGTATACAGCAAAACGAGAGTAAAAAGCTTGCCATATACAGGGTGTCCCAGACCACCCGTGTAGGTACTTTTTCTCAAAAACGGCTGGGAGTAGAGAGCTGAAACAAAAAAGTCAGATAGGGAATTGACCCCAAAGAATTCAATGAAAATATTTTCAAAGCCCCCCGAGGCCCCCGGGGGGGGTTTGGGGGTGTTCGAAACACATTTTTCCATTTTTGGCGGGAAAAAGCCCATAAAAGGTACCAAAATAAGTTCAGATTCTAAAAGAGCAACTCATTGCCGACATTTTTACTCCAGTAACTTTTTCCAGAAAACCCCAATTTTTGGGGTTATGGACTGTTTTGGGGGGAAATTTTCATTCGGCCACTGTGACCACATTATTCAATATTTTTACAAAACTTAAAATCTATCTGAAAGAGGAGATTAAGACCTTTCGATTGATGTGCCACATAATACCTAAAAGTGAAAAATTAAGGCCCCCACATTGATTCCAAAATTTGGGGGTCTTAGCCCCCCCCCACGTAAAAAAAGTCAAACAGCAAGGTATGGCTTGTGATACATCGATTGAAAGCCCTCAAAGAGTAGAATAAAATGACTCAATCCAAAATTGTCTACAATCATTACTTTCAAAATGGCGGCCATTTGAAAATTATGGGTGTTCAAAGGAAATACCTGGGAAAAGAGTCCAAGGATGAACGATACACAGCTTGAAAGGCCTTAAAAAAATCAAACGAATGGCGCAAACCGCAAATCAATCCGCCTCTTCAATCAAAAGTTATTACCGATTGAAACTTAAAGGGCTGAATAAGGCCTATTTCAGGCTGCTTAAATTTCAATCGGTAATAACTTTTGATTGAAGAGGCGGATTCATTTGCGGTTTGCGCCATTCGTTTGCTTTTTTTTAAGGCCTTTCAATCTATGTATCGTTCATCCTTGGACTCTTTTCCCAGGACTTTCCTTTGAACACCCATAATTTTCAAATGACCGCCATTTTGAAAGTAATGATTGTAGACAATTTTGGATTGCGTCATTTTATTCTACTCTTTGAGGGCTTTCAATCGATGTATCACAAGCCATACCTTGCTGAACTTATTTTGGTACCTTTTATGGGCTTTTTCCCGCCAAAAATGGAAAAATGTGTTTCGAACACCCCCAAACCCCCCCCGGGGGCCTCGGGGGGCTTTGAAAATATTTTCATTGAATTCTTTGGGGTCAATTCCCTATCTGACTTTTTTGTTTCAGCTCTCTACTCCCAGCCGTTTTTGAGAAAAAGTACCTACACGGGTGGTCTGGGACACCCTGTATATGGCAAGCTTTTTACTCTCGTTTTGCTGTATACAATGAATAATATAATACATTGAAAGAGGCTCCCTCTGGTGGCCGTGTGTGTTTTGGAGATTTCGTTTTCAGGATATGAATCAAAACTTACATGATCGGGTTGTATTGCGTATTTTCGAGAGATTTTTGAGTATGTTAAATCAAACACTTTTTCATGAATAATTTTTTTGTTTTGGAGTCATTTGATGCTTTCACCGATTTTATTTTGTGGTTTTAAGGGGCCCCGTTTTAGATTCCTGAGCTGACTTCAGTAGTCTTTGATTTGCCTTCGATGCACACACACACGCACAGATTGCGCAAGTGTTTAGTGGCTTCGTCGCGCACACACAGAAAATATACTGAGTTTACACACACAAGCTAGAGCTCACCCTATTCAGATTTTGACAGTTTTATGACTGCCTCCGCTATTCAAAACCCAGACTTCATAGCCCAGCATCGGTGCGTTGCAAACCGACGAGTGAGAGAGACTAGAGATTGATGCTGCCTCTCTCTATTATTTGCGCCTGCGTGCACGACAGTTTTTTTTTACTCACAATCAGATCCGCTCTTCTCTAGGAGTTGTATTCACTGAAGACTGGTTGTGAGTGCTCACCGCGTTGCTACCGCAGCGCTCCAGCAATCACTCTGCGGCAAAGAGAGGAACTTCCAGCAAAATCAGATTGCATCCCTTTACAAAAGGCTTATTTCTTCCCCTTCGGTCAGCTACCACCAGCTCCGAGGAATAACAGCTCATGCTTTGGATCGGGAGAGCGCCGCGCCGGCTTGAATTCTGCTAGTGCCTGTTTTATTATACTTATCGGCTATCTCCGATCTTTTCCCCCCTCCCAGTATTCGCACCAGTGATCAGCCCCTGTTAATTTATAGAGTTGAAAAATTGGGTTTAGTTTAATTAATGGACCATTCACCATCACCCTCCCCTTAGCCCCCTCTCATGAAAACTCTCTTCCAATTTTTTTTTTTGTTAAAATTTGCTTTTACAAAAGACCGGATGATATTGCGCGCGGATCCGCCCGAAAGCTCCCTGGAAACTGCCACATTTGCTTTTGTGTCAGGATTTTTACGTTCGGTCGAGAGTAGGTAAAAACTGTTATTTCCCCCTATAAAACCCCCCTTTTTGAGTGCAGACAACCCCAAGTTAGATTATAAAAAGACCATGGGCGAGCGAAGCGAGCGGGGGGTGAACGCAGCGCGAAGCGCGCGTAATCGCCCGAAGGGCGTTCAGCCGTTTTATTCCCCTGAAAATAAAAAAAAATCCGCGCAAACTGTAACGGAACAGCAGTACCGAATGGAGAACCTATATGTATAGGTAAGGAGAGTATGGCGGTCTGCGATCATGGAGCTCTTAGGGTGCAATTTCAAGATGGCGGCGGTCGTATTGTTTGAGGCTATGTTACATTGTGGATGAGAACGGAGTCGGTAAACGGTGAGTTCGATGACCGTTTCCCGCCAGAAAATGTATGAAGATAACCTCAACGGTTACACCGGTTACACAATCGACCCGATCGGCCATCTTGAAATTGGGCCCTAAGAGCTGCTTGAACACCTAAAATGTCGCAGCCAATTAGCGTAGGATTCACAGACCGCCATACTATCTCTTTTACATATGGTACTCTAGTACCAAACGCGCACCGATCCGTGAGTATGTGGAGTGATCTGAGCAGGCAACGATGAGCACTCAGTCTTTAGTCGGAATGACTTTCTGCTGTAGGGTCCCTGAATATAAGAGGATTTTCTGGAGGTCCGCGCTGTAGCAGGACGCTTGAATTTATTTGTATTCAAATGGGCGGAATCGACTTTTTTACCCAGGTTTTTAACTATACCTAGGATCAAAGTTTTCAGCCAGTTTTTTTTTTTTTTAACATGCAGTAAGTACTGCATGTTTTTGTTATGGTTTTGTATCGATTTTGGCCATAAACTTCCTGCATAAAAATCGACAATTTTCGGCTTGGTCGCAAACGTGCGTTGTCAGATTTCCTCGCGTAATGATCGCGTCTCGTTTTACGGTGGATTCCCTTCGTTCGATATATTGCGGAGCGGCAACGCCAAAAGTCTCCCTATTCTTTAACTAGGAAAAAAAATAAATCGCGCGCCATATCGGATTTTCGATATTCTTCGGTTCGCCGCACAATGGACAGAAATCAAATCTTTGGCGGTCCAAATTCGACCCTTTCAAAGTTGGAAAATTAGTATTTTAGCTGAGTGTTATAGATGATTTTAATGGGTTTAGTTGGCTCGGTTTTTAGTAAATTTTAATTTACTTATATAGCTGCTTTTGTTTCCCCCCCCTCTCCCCCCCGGATGGACTCTATAAAGCACGTACCTACTGTATATAGACTTTATATTATGTTTATACGTACTATACTATTGTACGTACTATATTTTGGTGGTATAACATGTATTTAGTATATATATCACGTAGTATAGTAGATATGTGTATAGCACTAAAATTGTAAATATATAGTAAATGCAATACATGTACTTTATGCATTATATGCATTATATGAACAATTTTTTATAGGGGGTTTTGGGGGTTTCCCCCCCCCCCCTCTCCCCCCCGGCTGGGGAATTCCCATGCCTCTAAAGGGGCCAAATGAAGGTTTTGAGTTTATTTCCGGGTCACAAGAATTCCCATAGGCATATCAAGGAAAATTATGGTTTTACTTTACCGTTTTACTTCCACTTTATGGTATTGCAGGGGAGAAGGGGCCAAATATGGGTAAGAGAGGGGTTAGTTAGGGGTCAAATATGAGTGAAATAAGGACATGAAAGGGCCAAATAAGGGGAATTAGGGGCAAACGAGAAAAATAAAGATAAATGAGGGCGCTTACAGCAATAAATGGGTGAAATGCAGGGGAGAAGGAGCCAGATATGAGTAAGAGAGGGGTCAAATATGGGTGAAATCGGACATGGAAGGGCCAAATAAGGGGAGTTAGGGGTGAATGAGAAAAATAAAGTTAAATGGGCGAATTCAGGCAGATAGGTCAATAAGGGAAAATACGAGCACACAGAGGGGAAAAGGGCCAAAAATGGGTGAAATGCAGGGGAGAATTCGAGGGAATTCCCCAGTATTTTAGGGAATTCCCCAGAATTTAGGGAATTCCCCAGAATTTAGGGAATTCCCCAGATTTTAGGGAATTCCCCAGAATTTAGGGAATTCCCAAGATTTTAGGGAATTCCCCAGAATTTAGGGAATTCCCTAGATTTTAGGGAATTCCCCAGATTTTAGGGAATTTCCAAGATTTTAGGGAATTCCGCAGATTTCAAGGAATTCCACAGATTTTATGGGCGAATTCAGGCAAATAGGTGTCAATAAGGGAAAATACGAGCACACAGAGGGGAAAAGGGTCAAGAAGGGGCCAAAAATGGGTGAAATGCAGGGGAGAATTCGAGGGAATTCCCCAGTATTTTAAGGGAATTCCCCAGAATTCAGAGAATTCCCCAGAATTTAGGGAATTCCCCAGAATTTAGGGAATTCCCCAGAGTTTATGGAATTCCCCAGAATTTAGGACGAAACAAATCGCGCGCCATTCCGGGTTTTCGATATTCTTTATCCATGTTTGGTCCGCCGCACTATGAACCCAAATCAAATCTTAGGCGGTCAAAAATCGATCGGTTGAAAGTTAGAAAGCAAGTATTCTAGCTGTGTACTATAAAGATGATTTTAGGGGGTTTATTTGGCTAGGTGGTTATTCCTGGAGAATATTATTCGATGGATCGATAATTCCTGTGATATTTCATGTTTTTGCATTTTTAACCACTTAGGACTCGATTTGGATCTATAGTGCGCCGTTTGAATTTTTGAGTTAGGTATTGAGTATTGACCCTAAGCATTTGATAATCATTTATCTCCGTCATGAATGAATTTCTATTATTGCGGTGCTTAGTTCTTTTTTTGTCTGTGATTACCAACAAGCTTTACTTTTATCTAGTGCGGAAGCTTTGGTTAACCTGCGCGATCGCCTCGAAGAATTTAAGGTTAGCTTAGAAATAAGCGAAAAGCGAGTAAACCAACCGAATTTCCCTATCGCTGCAATGTATTGAAAGATATTTGATAGATTATCTGCAAGAACTTGGCAAGATTTTAAAAATATTTTTAAAATCTTTCTTTCATATCTGGGTTTTTTCGAATCACCACCTCACATTTTGGAGAATTATGTAATGAATCATTTATTAGGACATAGTTCAGAAAACTCACAGAATATATACTTTAGTATACTTTAGTATGAATACTTTTCAGTGAGTATCTAGGTGCACGGTAGTGCAGGAGCCAAGTTCCCGCACTCCAAGCAACTTGTAGTGTAAAAAGTAACTTGAATAAACTTTATCACTCAACTTTAGGAGATGAAAATGAGTACCTAGGTAAATCTGTCTCAGGAGAAGAAAGTTTGCTGAGAAAGGTCAAATTACAATTATTTTTAATAAATCACCACAAACTTACCACTTTTACTGGTGGAAACGCCAAGAATTAATACGTTACGGCATTACGAGGCAATAACACATGGCTTAAACACACTGCAGAAACTGACAAATTAAATGAAAGCTATGAACAATTTGAGTGTTTCAATTGGTAGAAACTAAAATTAAGGCTATGTTTGATAGAAACACGCATTGTTCAAAAAGAAATTCAAATTTTAAAGTCACTGGTTGAGTTAGAAAACACGCTAAAATACATTGCAGCGATAGGGAAATTCGGTTGGTTTACTCGCTTTTCGCTTATTTCTAAGCTAACCTTAAATTCTTCGAGGCGATCGCGCAGGTTAACCAAAGCTTCCGCACTAGATAAAAGTAAAGCTTGTTGGTAATCACAGACAAAAAAAGAACTAAGCACCGCAATAATAGAAATTCATTCATGACGGAGATAAATGATTATCAAATGCTTAGGGTCAATACTCAATACCTAACTCAAAAATTCAAACGGCGCACTATAGATCCAAATCGAGTCCTAAGTGGTTAAAAATGCAAAAACATGAAATATCACAGGAATTATCGATCCATCGAATAATATTCTCCGATGGATGTAGGACATTCCAGGAATAACCACCTAGCCAAATAAACCCCCTAAAATCATCTTTATAGTACACAGCTAGAATACTTGCTTTCTAACTTTCAACCGATCGATTTTTGACCGCCTAAGATTTGATTTGGGTTCATAGTGCGGCGGACCAAACAAGGATAAAGAATATCGAAAACCCGGAATGGCGCGCGATTTGTTTCGTTCCATGTTAAAAGATAGGGAAGCTTTTCGCGTTGCCGCTACACAATATATCGAAACAAACAGAATATACCGCAAATCAAAACGCGATCATTATGCGCGGCAATCTGACAACGCACGTTCGGTCGTTCGATTAAAAAATATCGATTTTTACGCAGGCTGTAAATGGCCGAAATCATAGTGAACCCGTAAGAAAAACATGCAGTAAAAATACATGTTAAAAAAAAAAAAGAAAAGAAAAAAAAGCACTCATTGATTAGATTTTTTTTTTGCGCTTTCACTTTGAAGCGAACATTATTGATTATATTTACTAGGTACCTATTTTTCAGAATGCAAAGTGATTGAGATAAATAAAAATTAAGGCAAGAAGTCAAGTTGATCCGGCCTAATATAGCGCCCAAGCTTTAAGTTTTCGTGTAATTATAACTCGTGGCATCTATGTTTTTCTCTTGCTTGGTAGTCTCTGTTTTTCACAAAAAAGCTCCAAATTGCGATCCATGCAAACCCTGTGCACCACATCCCACATCTATGCACCTCTATTTCTGATGTTATTTTTGTGACCTGTAGAACCTTTATAGTAGACTTTAGCCATATCTAATCTCACGACTTTGTTCACCTACTTCAGTGCAGGTACGGGGACCTTGAAATTGACCTTGGAAGTAATCTCACTTTAATCCAATCTTTGAATAAACCAGACAGCTGTGAATGGCCTGCTAAAGAGGGAGCTTACTATTCGCTTATGTTACTTGGTGCGTAAATATCAATTACGATCCTCCGACTGTCATCAGCTGATATTCTCATCAAATCATCTTAGGAGGGTCTTACTAAAAGTAAATCCGATATTTTATCTAGACACAAAATATGATCGAACAATCAGTAGAGAGAGTTACACGCCATACTTGCAAGCTTCCAACTGTTTTTATTTTCAACTATAAGTAGTCGGACACAAATGACAAAAAGCCATCGTTTTTCTTGTGGCCACCTCCCGTCACCGACAGTTCAAAATTTTACGCGATTTGATCAGGTTTGGAATTTTGAAGAAAAAGAGGCGTATCAAAAAGAAGGAAAAAACGTGTTAAGTAGATTTGAAAATCGTTAATCGTTTAACCCTGAAACCACGTATTCTACGTTTCTGTTCCAAGTGTTCCACGTATATCTTCCGCCGTTTTCTAAACGTTTTCATAGGGTGACACCGGAGTCCTAATACCTTCGATAGCATTAAAGAGCTCTTTACTTTGATTTTGAATCAACATGGTGATCGCGAATACGTGAGACATCCTATCAATGTGTATTTTGAGGAGTTTCATTCATAATATCTGACCACTGATGAGTAATGTAAACACCTAGATAGTGAGTGGCTGATACTTACTTGCTTTCGGAAATGAAGATCCTCGTCAAATGTGCGATAAAAATGCAGAGCACATTCGATGCGCGCGGCACTCGCCTCACAGTGTAAAAAATTGGACTTTCGTGGTGGATCTGGCCGTAAAAAAAAGAAATCATTTTGCCAAGTCGTCATCCATCTGAAGTATAGGCGTAAGTTGAATCCAACGCTTCATGATCAATGTTCATTTTCTTAGGAAAACCACCAATTTCACAAAAAGTAGATACCTTTTGCCTTCATTCGGACGAAATTAAAACTGATGAGGAATAATAAAAAAATGAAATCGTAAGTTAAAGGATCAAACCATGCAGTGACATTTACCCATTTGAAATACATATGTACCCTTACTGCCGGAAATACATATATTCTCTTAAAGAAGGAACAAAACAAAATCGTATTGTGCCATCAGACAACGATTTTTTTGTCCTTTTACATCCCTGTGGAGGGTCGAATCCAAGAGGGTTCACTGTTATCCCATTAATCAATATTTTACATGAGTTTAAATGGACCAACAACAGGCAATGCCTGTTCAGTGGTCACACGCTACACTCCTGAAACAAAAGCAACCTGAAAAAAATGGAGGAGTTTGTGACCTTTCTCTTAGACTTGCGGAGTGAAAGACTAGAGACTTTGTGAGCACAAAGTAATAAAGTAGGCAAGGATTGCCACTGGACTTGAATACGGGATTCCGACGTGCCAAGCCAGTGTTGTACTAATGGGCCCCCGGCCCCCGCGTCACATATGCACCCGCACGGAAATTGTGCTAAACACGAGGATCTTATCAAAAGTAAGTTTCCCTATCTAATAGACCAGAATAGAAAAAAACAAAACTGTAAAAAGTATTCAACGTTCATAATTCTCACGAGTCTAACTGTTTTAACAGAATTTAAATTTGACCAAAATTAACTAAGTAAGTGGCATCCATTTTTCTGCGACAACCTACCGTCGCGTCGCCGTCGTGTCGCTGCGGGTTCAAAATTTTGCACGTGCCAGCAAGCGACGAGAGCGTCAACTGATGAGCATCTTTATCACACATCTGTGGAGTTTCATCTCCAGTAGCAGGCAAGTATCAGAAGTCGCTGTTTCTACTGCTTATCAGTGGTCAAATATCAGATAAAAGCTTAAAGCTTAAAAAGGCCCTGGTTTTTGTCAAGACAAGTGTTACTGTTTTATGAAAATGCTCGTCCCCATTCGGCATCGATTACTCAAGACCAATGTTAGCATACTTTAAATGGAAAATTTGCCTCAACCTCCCCACCCATACTCTCCAGACCTTGCGCCAGATGATTACCATATTTTTCCGCGTCTCAAGACAACTCTTGACGGCAAAAGTTTTGCAAATGACGATAAAGTCAAAATGGCAGTCAACTCTTGGATTGAAATTCAAAGTAAAGGACTTCTTGGAAGGCCTTGGAAAACTGATACCACGAAATCAAAAAAGTCTGGATATCAGTGAAGAATACGACGAAAAATGAGGTAAGATACTTCATAAAGAGTTCTTAAAACCACCGATTCACATGATTCACCTTCTTATTTGATATGGCTCGGTTTCCATCTATATTCTAAGTAGCTCGAATTACGAAACTTTTGGACCCGCAGCCACTGGTCGCAGCAAAATGAACGCCATTTTGTTACTTTTGTCGGATATACACAGTGTCTCAGACCACCAGGCTCGCTTCCATTGTGGCCAAACTAAGGCAAGTATGTAAAGGGGATATACCGGGTGTCCGGTAAGTCCCGGAACGGCTGCGCCATTTCTTTATTTACGCAGATAAAAAAACCAAACTTTGGGAATGTTCCTAGGTAAATAAAAACTACTTTTTGGGGGGGTCAAAATTTTGGTTGCCCCTCCCGGGGGGGCGGGGGCGCCCCTAACTTTTTTTTTCAAATGGCAACCCCTATCTTATGATACCTCATTCGAAAGAGGGTAAAAAACTGAGCATTTTGGCGCAAACCGCATGTCGATATCTCTTTTAGTATTCGAGATATCGAACTTCAAAATCTATGGAGACCCATTTTAAAAAAATCATAACTCTTATTCAGAAAGTCGCTATTTAAAAAACTAGGGGTCTAAACTACTCTACATAACAAGCTCTTTTCAAAGAAAAACACCTCTGCCCAAAAAATTAACTTACAGTTATTGTTTTTTTCCCCGCCAAAATGTTTTAAAAAATTTTGGCGGGAAAAAAAACAATAACTGTAAGTTAATTTTTTTGGGCAGAGGTGTTTTTCTTTGGAAAGAGCTTGTTATGTAGAGTAGTTTAGACCCCTAGTTTTTTAAATAGCTACTTTCTGAATAAGAGTTATGATTTTTTTAAAATGGGTTTCCATAGATTTTGAAGTTCGATATCTAGAATACTAAAAGAGATATCGACATGCGGTTTGCGCCAAAATGCTCAGTTTTTTACCCTCTTTCGAATGAGGTATCACAAGATAGGGGTTGCCATTTGAAAAAAAAAAGTTAGGGGCGCCCCCGCCCCCCCGGGAGGGGCGACCAAAATTTTGACCCCCCCAAAAAGTAGTTTTTATTTACCTAGGAATATTCCC